>JAUESI010000002.1:73301-112142 GCA_032275145.1 Synergus laeviventris
CTAAAAGTACAGCCAGCGCCGCCACTCGGCGTTGACCAACATATTGCCACTTTTAGCTTTGGAGTGTCACCCCCCTGGACCAGATAAACGTACTTTAATATTTCGGAGCGTGAAGCGTGACGTTACAATCCAAAATGGCCGTACGCTGGTGCATAAACATTGCATCTTTAATGCACCAGCACCAGCGTACGGCCATTTTAGATTATTACGTCACAACGTGAAATACCTAATGAGAGTGGCGTCCCAGGGATCCGGAATGTCTTGCGTTTTTGCGCAAAACTATGAGAGTAAGAGAGACGCATTAATACTACTATCTCTCTCACTCTCGTGGATTCGCGCAAAAACGCAACGCATTCCTGATACATTTTAAAAGAGCCTTTAAAAAAAGGTGACATTAGAGACATCTCGCGAGTGGTGTTATTTTTACAAAGCCGCGTCTCTCCCGTCTCGATCGAAGGTCAAAACCCATGGTCCTCAGTGGTCCATGGTCAAAACCCGTTGAAGGAAATAGCGGGAAACGGTTTTTGTTCACAAGATAGTTAATATGGTTATTTTCCAAAAATATTTCGGAATTTTAACATAAAGACCGACGCGAGATTTCTGAAATCTTAAAATTCGTACAAAATTCCGGAATTGCGGACAATATAACTTTACTTTTCGCGAAAGTTTCCTGTGTGCAAGTGTAAAATAATAAATAACCTCTCTGATTGAATAACCGTCGTTTCGATAATCGCGTCCGGCTCCTGACTCCCGGTGACTTGAGTAAAAAGAGGTTACTTTTAATACGACGTGCTGTAGACCTCATCTCTGCTGTAGATTTGTTGAAAAAAATCAGAAATTTAAAAGTTTAGAAATGAAGAATTAATGTATTTAGGTTTTGATTGATGTTTTGAAGCAATGAACTCACTTCCGACGCCTGAAAATTCCCCGATTGGACAACCCGGACAGTCGAGTGCCAAAAAATTGAAGAATGCAGTGTCTGAATCCAAGAACAAGGTATCAAAGAAGGAGAAAAAGAGAGAATCCAGGTCTTCGAAATCGTTACCTGGGCTAAACCGGAGCTTGAAAAATGAAAAAACGATTAAACCCAAGTCGCTTTTTCCGAAGGTTGCCTTGTTAATTCCCTCAAAGGTCAGTTTTTTTGTTAATTCAATCAATTCAGTAAGAAGATCTTGTTTTTATACGGATTTAATCATTTGTACAGTTTAGGGTTCTTGTCGCTTTTAGGGCAAATTTGCTATGTAGAAGTTTGCACAGGAAGTTTCTCGCCTTTATATATGTTTATAGATTCTCTCTAAATTAACGATTGCACATTTAATTTTCGTCTGATATGCTTTCTGTGATTTTATCATTTGAAATCTTAGTTTTAGAGGTTTTAGTTAATTCTTTGAATAATAGGTTTCGTTGATTTTTATTGGGTTTGGGTGGTGAACGACGGATTTTTTGGCGGGATAATATTAAGGATCGGAGATGAAGTGTTTCACAAAAAAATAAACAATAGCTATTGAGAAAAATTAATAAAGATTTTTAAAATTATATCCTACCATCTAAAAATTGTTTTATGCTCATTTTTATTTTGAAACGATATGTAAATTTTAAGAAACATTTGTCATTAATGAAACTGTACTGACTTTCAGAAATCAAAGTCTTTGAAAACTTTAAAATCGCCGAAATCTTTAGAATCTCCAAAAGCTTCAAAATCTCCAAGAGCCAAAAAATCTTCAGAAGCCTTAATATCTCCAAAGGTCTCAAAACCTCCAAAGACTCAGAAATCGCCTCAATTACCAAATGGACAAAAAACACCAAAGACTCTGAAGAAAAAAAAGGAATGCACAACTCCGAATGGATTTTTACTGACTAATAAACAAAATGAAACAGGTAAAGAAGAAGAAGAAAAAGCAAAACGAAAGTCTCCTTCCGAAAAAATAAAATTAAACGGAGAAGCAGTCCCCGTAGAAGAAATTAAACAGGAACCATGTCATGAAGAAGAGTCTCATGACAAAAAAATTAAATTGAATGGAAACTTAACTCCTATTGAAAAAATTAAAGATTTATTTATCAAATCCGAGGATATTAAAATTGAATGGAAGTTTGGAATCCAATTGAGTCTTGGACAACTTGCTTGGGCTCGAGTTGGAAATTTTCCCTTCTGGCCTTGTGTTGTCACACTTGAACCTGAATCCAAGGTTTTTTGTAAAACACAGTGTAAGTTTCAACCATAAAATCAATTCATAATATTATTAGAACATATATAATAATAACTAACAAATTGAATGAAATAAAATTTATTTTCTAGTTCATGGAAAAGTGTTTAGGCAATATTTCCACGTTCAGTATTTCGGAGACAATGAACGGCATAGTTGGGTTTCGGATTTGAATATCCTACCTTTTTACGGATCAAACGACTTTCAAACGCTAGCGCCGCAATTTTTAGAAACCACTGTCAGGAGAACGAGAAAAACGGAAACAAAACTCAAGTCTGCGTTTATTGTTCAGCCGTCACAACGATCAAGATGGGAAATTGCTGTTTCGGAAGCTATGGATATATCGGAAATAAGCAACGAAGACAGAGCTTTTATGTTTGCGCCAGCACCTCCGATTATGAAAATCGACACTCAGAGCTCTGTGAAGAAGAAAAAGCGGAAACATTCTTCTGGAGATCTTGAATATGAGGTGCCGTTGAAAAAAATGAAGGCGAACGTGAAAGATGAGCCGAAATCTCGGAAGAGTAACGTCAAATCTCGAAGAAGCAAGGATACTCCTAAGAGTAATTTGTCCTTATTTGAAAAGAATTCGAAGATGAATAAAAGCACTGGAGACTTAAGCAAAATTAACGTCAAGTTTGGCAAATTGAATGGAAAGTTTAGTAAAAGCACCGGAAATTTGAACAAACTCTTCGAGAAAACTCCAAAAATCAATGGAAAGTTGAACAAGGTCTCAGAAAAGTCTCAGAAGATCAATGGGAAATTGCCCAAGTCTCTGAAATCTTACAAACTGGAAACTTATGATAGTATGACTGAAACTCCACCAACTCCGCCTTCAAGCCTTCTGAACAATTCTTGGGACGAGGATAGAAAGAATTCAGATTTAGATATTTTAATGGCACTTGATCAACCAGAAATTGAGGATGTCATTAAAAAGGAAAGATGGTCGGATTCTGTACAAGTAATTGGAGAAGATTCTAGCAATCAGTCAACTTCTTCAAGTCCGGATGATGATTCTTCGGATGATTTTGTACCCAAAAATTCCCGAAAATTCAAGAAGAAGGAGAAAAAAGTAAAAGGCGAATTAAGTGAGAAAGAAAAAAAGATAACTAAACCTTTAAATTTGTTTAAGGGAATTAAAGTTGAGAGAGTTTGTCAAATTTGTGAACAGATAGGAAAACTTGTTAGATGTAAGGGCCCGTGTTTGTCCTATTATCATTTATCGTGTGTGAAGCCCAGCGATTCCAGTCCAGAACACAGTGAAGTGGAAGATAATTTGGAGGATGAGCTGTTCCAGGATTTGAAGGAAATTAGGGCGAAGATTGCGGAGAAAGAGAGTTCTAATGAGAAATCAAAAGGTGGCATTTTTTACTAGTAGTCTAATTAAAGTAATTAGAATTATAATTAATTTCTTATTGATTTTTTTACAGTTATTAAGATCGAAGACCCACCAGAAGAGGAAACCTTCAAATGCATAGATTGTCTTTCTGGTGTCGCCCCCGCTTGTTTTATATGCAACGATAGGGAAATTGATAGAGAAAGGTGTTCAGCTGCGTCCTGTGGAAGATATTATCATTCTACATGCCTCAAAACTTGGCCACAGGTATGAATAAAGAAAAAAATACAAATAATTTTACTTGTAATATAATTATTAATGACGATTCTAATTGGTTTTCTTTTGCTTTGTTTTTCTAATTGTAAATAGTCTCATTGGCAAGGAGGTCGACTTTCTTGTCCATACCACATATGCCACACATGCAATTCCGACAATCCACAAAATGGTCACGTTAGCAAAACAAATGAGAAATTGGCCCGCTGTGTTCGTTGTCCTTCAGCATATCATCCTTCCACTTCCTGTTTACCTGCCGGATCTGAAATTATCACCGGAAATCAGATCATTTGTCCCAAGCACTATGTAAACACTCAACCACCTATAAACGCTACGTGGTGTTTTCTTTGCACGAAAGGAGGAAGTCTGATATGTTGCGACACCTGTCCCACTTCTTTTCATCCAGAATGTTTAGGTGGGACTTTTATTTTCAACTATTAGTAATTAATTAACTATTAATTAACTAATTTCTTTTGTTTTAATTTTTCAGGAATAAATGCGCCGGATGGGGCTTATATTTGCGAGGATTGTGAAACAGGACGTTTGCCATTATACGGAGAAATTGTGTGGGTAAAACTTGGTTGTTATCGTTGGTGGCCAGCAAGAATTTGCTTTCCCTATGAAATCCCGTTGAACGTGGATGTTTTAAAACACAAAATAGGGGAATTTTGTGTAATGTTTTTGGGCACGAGGAACTACCACTGGGTTCACAGGGGACGAGCCTTTTTGTATCAAGAAGGCGATGCCTCAAAAACAAGGACAAAGAAAACAGGCATGGATGAAGCGTTTAAAAAAGCGCTGAATGAAGCGAGCGAGATGCACCAGCTACTGAAAAAAGAGAAGGCGACAGTGAAGGTCCAGAAACGGGGACTCAAACCGCCACCTTATTTCAAACTAAAGGTACACTTTTATCAATAGAGTCCAAATGGTTTTTTTCGTTGTTAAAATTTTGTGAAATGGGATCCAGTGTTTCACCTAAGTTGTGACTACAGAGTGATAAAATGTTTATTTTTCTCTCTCCAGGCAAATAAACCATTTGGAAACGTAAAACCTATGGAGATTGAGAGCATCGTTGCCTGTGTTTGTTCTCCAAATAAGGAGAGTCCTTGTGCCCCGGACACAGATTGTTTAAATCGAATGCTTTGTGTGGAGTGCAGTCCAGATATTTGTCCAGCAGGTTCTAAGTGTCAGAATCAAGCCTTCGTTAAAAGACTTTACCCAGCCATGGAACCTTTTCATACTGATGGCAGAGGTTGGGGGCTTCGGAGCTTAGAACCGATTAAGTCAGGTCAATTTGTTGTTGAATATGTAGGCGAAATTATTGATGAAGCTGAATACAAACGTAGGTTACAAAGAAAGAAGGAAATTAAAAATGAAAATTATTACTTCTTAACAATCGACACTGGAAGGATGATCGACGCAGAGCCCAAGGGAAATCTTAGTCGATTCATGAGTGAGAATTCTACTTTATTCTTAAAATTTCATTAAGGAAAAACTTAAATTTAATAAAATTCTTTTTCTTGGTTTTTTTTTTCTTTTATATAGATCACTCTTGTCAACCTAATTGTGCAACGCAGAAATGGACGGTAAATGGCGACACTAGAATCGGACTGTTTGCCTTACGGGATATTAATTTTGGAGAAGAATTGACGTTTAACTACAATCTGGCCTGCGATGGAGAAAAACGTAAACCTTGCTTGTGTGGAGCACCAAATTGCAGTGGTTTTATCGGACTAAAAGTGCAAAAGCAACAGATGAGTGCAATCCCGGAGAGGAAAGTCGAGAAGGTGGAAAAGCAGAAACGACAGAAAAAGTGAGTTAAATTTTTAATTGAAATAGAAGCTTCGCAGATCTTTTTCTAGATAATATAACTAATGTTTTTAATTGGTTTCAGAGCAAAGAGGATGTTATGTGCCGGTTGCCGAGAGGAAATAACTGATAAAGATCCAGTCAAATGCTTTCAAAAGTCGTGTTATAAAAAATACCACAAATGCTGTGCGACTATGAAAAATTCCGAGGAAATATTCAGCTGTCCTTGGCATCACTGTTTCGAATGCGGCCGCGAAACTTCATCCCATTGTTCTATCTGCAAGCTCGCCTTCTGCCAAGGTAATTAAAATAAATTTTTAATAATATGTACAATTATTCTCAGAACAAAATTCAAAATATCGATGATAAAATACATTCGTATAAAATTGAGAAAAAAAACTTTTTATTTCAGTTCACTTTAGTAAAAACTTAGTCAACTCGAAAGGAACTATGATATGTAAGAGTCATCAGAACGTGCTGGCCATTGCGAATGCACCAATAGAAAATGTAAAAGAAGAAGTTGAAATCTCAGAAGATGAAGATAAACGATCGTTTTCTCAATTTAGAAACTCGAGTCCAATTGTGTCGCGCAAGTCGAAAGGGTCGATGGTCGGGATAAGTAGAAGAAATTCCTATACCCGTAGAAAATCCACCAGAAGATCCGTCATGTCTGAAAACAACTCTTGAACATTCTCTTCAGAGTTTTTAATATTTCGAAATCTTTCAAGTCGAGTTTCTTGACATTCTTTAGTCCATGGTTTTTTCTTTTCATGGGTATTTAATACCCACGACCAATTACTAGACATACTAAATATGTAGGTAAGTTGCGTATGCAACTGATTGTTGAGCGTACAATTCTACTTATACGCAAGCGTGTATATTATTTTTAATATTTAGAATTAAATTATTAACTAAGAACGTTGTTACTTTGTTCACGACGGCATAGCCTGATATCTCGTTGCTCATCGACAGGCAATTAATTAAGGTTGGAAAATACATCAAAGGAAACATGTATTTGTTTAACATTTTAAGTGTAAAGAAAGTAAAGAAATAGTTTCAGAAAGAGCAAAGATTTTTATTATTATTATTATTATTGGGAATTTTAGATTCTTCTTTGCTTTTTTTCTCTTGAAATTTTTTTGTCCTTACTATACCCGCCAGTTTTAACATTCTCACTTGATTTCAGGCGTCGAGTGAAGTCATTTATAATGTAATTGCTAATTAGATCCTTTAGAAAAATATATGTTTTACAAAAAAACGAGTTTTGTATTTATTTCTCTTTACACTATCAAACTATCACACTATGAAATACAACCACTATCCATTAAAAATGAATGTAAAATAATTGAACTTGTAAATTTGTCATAAAAATTTTCCCTTTTATTTAAAAGTAAAATAAAACACATTTTTCCTTTTGGTGGTATAGAGCGTCTTTTGGTCATGTGTTGTTTTATCAAAACAAACCATTATAGGGTAGTAATTGGGTAAAATACACGATTTATTTAATCACTAACAATTAATAAATATACAAAAGACGTCAATTGTACAACGTATATATCCTGCCTAAAAACTGCGAAATTCTTCGCTACACAATTGCTTAATTCAAAAATATTAATTCAAAGTTTTATTGGACTTGATTCGCCTTCGAATTAATATATCCGAGTCTATAAAATTCTACCTATTGCTGAGACTACCACTGGAAGCCAAACGATAATCGCAATAATTAAATAATTCGGCATAATTAACTAATCGTAATGGAAAACTAAAGGCAGTTTCGAAAACGAAACCAATTTTCGTTTCCAGTGGCTCTCTGCATATTTTTGGACGACTTTATTTCAATATCTGGTTCAAAATATTTTTTCCAATACTTTTTTTATAATACAATTTAATTCAATTATGAAACTGAGATTCAATTTACAATGATCGTAGACAGAAATTGATTTAATATCCTGCAAATTATCTCAGAATATAAGAATATTGTTAATTCCTTGTGATGAGTAAATACTTGTAGTAATCGATCAATATTTAAAAAATAAAATATTTTAGGGGAATATTAACGTAAAGAAAATCTAATTTTTAGATTCGCTTTGCGTCCTCATGCGAATCTTTGAAATGCATTCATTCCTTAGAAATTCCTATAGCTAAGAGATTTCACTAAAGCACAAGTTTTGGTAATCTGCTTCGACTGTGAGTAATCGTCTGGATTAATAAATTTAATTAATCAAATATTATACTTTCGCTTCTGTGTTATAATTTTGATAGAGCTTTGGACTTTCCTGAAGTGAAGAACTCGTCGTTGAGTCGTGGTTGGATATGGGGGATTCTGCAGGATTCGAAGTGATGGAAACTGTTTCTTCTGAAATCGGAAGGTTAAATCTCTTCCGAAGAACTGGAGGCACGAAACTTTGACCTGCTGCTAAATCTCTTTTAGGTGCATAGGCCTGGAAATAAATTGAGTTAAGTTGATATAAATATAAGAAATACGACAGCCTCTTCCTCAATTGGTTTCCAGAATTAGAATTTAGAAAAGAATGTTGACCTTGGGCTTAGAAGAAGGCAAAGTGGCGCCAGTTACAAGGCCCAAAATACTGGCAGCCAGTCCACTAAGTTGGACAGCCGACAGAGCGGATAAACCTCCTCTCACAAGTCCCAAAGCCAAAAAAGCGGATTGCGCTAAAACTGGGGCAGCTCCTGCTGCATTCGCTGCTGCTCCAGCTAATTGACCTCCACCGATGCTCGGTCCGTAGGCGAAACATAAATTGTGCCTGTCCACCTAAAAAAATGTTTTTTTTTAATTCTTTGCAAATTTTTATAATTTACTAATCATTAGAATACAAAATAAAATGCAAATTTACCAAATGCTTGATTAAAAGATAAAGTAGTCCAAAAGGCGTGATGAGGGGACACGCAAGGCTGTAAACGGTAGTCATGGTGAAAACTAATAAAAGCCAGGCGTAGTGAGCACCCAAAGGAAATTCCCAGAGGACAGCTTTTCTTACGTGGATCCTTTCTGCTCGACTTCTCGCGATGCAAAGTCTAAAAGTATACAGAGCAAGTTCCGGAAATCTGACAAGTTCCAGAGCGCTTCCTACTAAAGCTGCGGTGATGACGTAATTTACGAAAAAGGCACCCTAGAGATAGAAAGAAGACAATTTAATTCCTTCATTATTTATTAACTTTGAAATATATAGTTTAAGATTTGAAAAATAAATACCTGATCAGGAAGGAAAATACATTCCCACCTGGCGGTGTCATTGCCGCTGTGAACCCAATCAAGAACAGCCTGCATACTCGTTAAACCAAGACTCGGCAAAATGAGAAAAGCGAGAAGCATGAGTAACAACGTTTTTCTCATGACTGATCTGTTGAGACTACTTCTCGTCCAGTGCCTCACAAAAGATTCACTTCTTCCGACCAAAGCTGGCATCAAAGCAGCGACGCTCACCAAAATTACAGTCGGCAAGAAAGCCGAGAGAACTGGACTCAGATTTCTAAGCTCTCCTGTAATTGGCAGCTTATTTACTGCCGTCATTACGACCTGTGGAAATAAACAATTTTATTTAAATTTAAAAAACTAGAGGGAAATAAGATTTTGAGAGTACTAAACAAACGATTTATTTACTTTATAGAAAAAATAGAAACTTACGACGGGAGTGGTGAGAAAAAAGAGAAAGAGACCCAAAATGACGTTGATCAGAGTTGCATTTAAATACCAACAAGGTCTCGCGACACTTAGATTTTCCCAGAAAATATCCGAAGGGGCCGGAGCGTACTTTACGGTCCATTTTATTGCAGAGGAGGATCGCAGTTGTCTTCGCATTGTTCTCGCGTCTCCGGGAGTTCCTAAAAAGTACATTTCAAAATGATTGATTTATTTTGGTATTGAAAAGTATCTTGGTTCGAAGTGTGTTGGACCCATGCTCTAAATGCCACCTTTTTATTTCACACAAATATATTAAAACTAGGTAAGAACTTGGATTTAACGTCCTAAAATACAGAATTCATATAAAATTTAGAAGATCGTTTGAAGAAGTACCTAAGGTTACAAAAGCTATTCCTAGTCTTTTGCTAAGAGCGACCTTCTTTTCTTCCTCGACCAGCGCTGTGAGGCGAATTTCTTCGTTTGTATAAAATTCTTGTGCGTCTACTAGTTTCTGGAAATAATAATTTAAAAATTTAAACGATTTTAATGATGCTTGAGCAATTTTCCAAATGAGTTTATTTAACTTACGGCTGTGCAACAACATCCGACGAGTTGTCCACAGGGATATGGATGCATTTTTAAAGGTCTTTTTCGTTTGGCATAACTTTCGCAGTACAAACGAGCTTGTTCGGCGCAATCCCTTTCAGAATCCAAACTCGATAATCTTTTGATGTCGTGTGCTAATGTCACGTCTTCAACAGTCAATGTAGGAAAGGCTTCTCTGAAAAAATAAAAACGTATTTATAAAGAAAAATGTTCAATGAAAAAGCTAATTGATAGAAATTAAAATACCGGAAATACTGAATGAGATTTTCGACGTCGCACTGATGTTTAGGAATCTCGGTAATCAATAACGTTCTCGCAGCCAATTCGCCTACTGGTTTTGCATCTCTCACCTAAATTCCAGAAATTTGTACATCGTTTAAATGTAACAAATATATCATTTTGATTATTTATTATTTAAAAACTTAATTCAGTTGATTTTTACCAGCTTCATGAATTTACGCATAATGAACCCACCAACGGGAAGATAGCAGAGGATTAATATCGAGTGGACCCAGATTTTACCGTTTTCTTCTTTGGGATTGATATTTGATAACGTTGTATGACTGAAAGAAGCCTTGCCACCTTGTAAATTATCTCCGGATAAATTAATCGGGAGGATTATGCAAATCGCAACGAGCGTCATCAGGACAGTCAGGATGATTAAATAACGCTCGAAACAAATGTAGAGAAGTCCATCCGGTCCTGCTCGCTTCAAAAGTTCTTGGTCCCTAAATCAAAAACATTAAATTATTAATTAAAAATCTTCAAGAAATCAAAAGGATTTTAAATTCAACGTAGATAGATAAATTCACATAGATCTATTTTCTTTATTAAAATGGTGTTCTGTAAGTTTCTAAATAATAGAAATAATTAAAAATTGAAGACATACGTGACTCTGAAAGCTGTTACAATCCATGATAAAAATCCTCGATCTACATGAGATAATTGCGTGTTTACGGAAGTCTCAACGCAAGTCACGTCTGCTTCTCTATCGTTATCACCATAAAATAATTCCATCCATCGGTTATCCGTTTTGTGCAACAGAGCCAGTCTTCCATAGTTCCAAGCTTTTTTGCGAAGGAGGCCAAAAAGCGTGACTAGAAGCTTTAATTAAAACGAGCATAAATTATTAATTATTATAGGTGGTAAATAAATAATTATAAACGTCTTTCAATTAGCAGTAGATCAATTTATCTCTGAAATATAAAACTTATAGAAAAATATTAAATATACATAAATTATACCACAAAGCCGATGAAATTTAGCAACAAATTTTCAGGAATTCCATTGTAAACATCGGTTATAATTGTGTTGTTGCGCCTAGGATTGGGCATACATGTTTCTGGGGATGGAGGTTCGTAATTACTCCCGCTGAAAAACAAAAGAAAACGCAAACTTAGAGAATTGAAGTTAAAAATTTTGAATTAAGGGAGTTCGATCGTACAGATATTCACAAAATTCGATTTCTTCATTTTTAATAACAAAAATTGTAACTAGATATTTTTCTATCTGAACTGGTAATTATTTTTATTTTTTCTACGTTTTTCGCAATAATAATTATGAAAATTAAATCTTTTTTCGCTCCATAAGCGTATTTCGATAATAAAAAACAGTCCCGCTCAAAAATGTCTTTTTCTAAAATTCCTCGAGTAAAATGGAGAAATAGAATTTTTATATTAAAAGAACTGGAGCTATAACGTTTATTAAACTTAACTTATTTAATTATTTATTTAGCTTTCTTATTTTACTTATTTCTTTTTGGCACAACGTGAATAATTTTTTCTAAATTTAGATAATTGCGCATAAAATCTAAGCTCGTCAAATCCTAATTAACGATAATATTCTTCACTTCTGGTAAATTTGCTCCAAAATAATATCACTTTCTTCAGAAATTGCACAAAGCAATAAAACTTTTCAATTTGTTCAATTATACTATTATAATCAAATTGTTGTTTTTGTCATTACAGCCAAGAATCGATCACCAGGTGATTTAAAGAGTGAAAAAAAATAATGACCTCATTCGAAAAAAAGAATACGCGTAACAAAGATCGTCATCATCGAAAATGACAGGAAATAAAAATATGTGGAACTTATTGGAAACAAGTCCGAAACAAAAATTCGATTCTTTGGTTTAAACGTTTAAATATTGAAAAAAAGACGAATTTCAATTTTTTTTATTTACTCACTTTTCATGAAGGTAGTCCGCAATCATTCTTGTAATTAAGAGAAATCAGTTGTTAAACAAACACGAAAAGTCATGTTAAACATGTGTCAATCTGGCACTTGGTTTGACACTTCGCAGAATAAAAAACAAACCCAGCCTAACGTCCAATTTAATCTTATACAATTTTGACCAAATGTCAAAATTTTACGATTTTATTTTATATATCACTAATCCAAAAAAGAAATTTGGAAACGAACACGAACTTTTATTTAACGATTCTATTTATGTCAGATTTTCACTTTCGACAACTGACTTTTCTTTATGATGACGAACAGCTGGAAGATTCGTGAAAAATTCTCTTTATTTTTGGTGACAGGCTAAAACATACATTATAACCTCAATATTTGGCACCCCAAGACCACAAAGTTTACGGTCCTGAAATATCTTTAAAAAATCATAAGAGTGAAAGAGACAGATATATTAACTCTGTCTTTCACTCTTATGATATTCTGCTTTCAGGCTTTCAGTTTTGCGTTTTCTGTATGGAGAATAGGTTTTCTGCTACAAATTTGCTATTATAGGCATAAATAATTAGAGATTTTTTTCATTCTGGTAAACATCTCTGGTAAAGGGGGTAAAGGTAAAATATAACAATAGAATAGCCTAAGTTGTCTTCCAGAATGCAGTCATCTTGGAAAATGGCATCATGAGGATCATGATCGTCCTCACTTCCAGTAGCGTATCTTCAAATTGGTACAAAGTCATATATTATACATATTATAAATATTATATTATATATGATATATATATCTTTATTATCTTTGCGATTTCTATATGTCAATGTTCTAAACCCCCAATACACGACACTATTTAATTTTTTTTCCTTGTTTTGGAAAAATACGTAACTATAAAAAAATATATAAATGAGACGTAATAGTTGTCTTTTTTTACAGATATCAACAAAAATGGGAAAAAGTAATCCTGAAATTTCTTCTTCTTATTTGCAAAATAAACTAGGCGAAATTATTGTACCATATACTAAACGAATTCATTAACCAAATATGTCAAGTGTGGCATTCTCGAGTAAAGGAAATTTTTTTTAGGTTTGCATTTGTATACAAAAAATTAGGAGATGATGAAATTTTTCTATTATTGTCTCCAAAGTTATTTATTAATATTTTATTCTTTATTACATATTATAATACCATATTTGGCAATGTAAAAATTCTTTTACAATATATAATTTATGCAAAATTATGTATTTTTTAAATTATTCAAATTACTACAATTTTTGTAATGAAACTTTCTTCCCAATAAACATATATTCTACACATATCACTTGTATTATATTTTTTTAATACTGCATTGCTTTTTTTCGGTCAATTTTTAATGTCTAATTTAAAAAAATGAATCAGTTACACAATTTATTCGCACAATTTCACAAGAGAAATGGCACTGTATGTGCGATTTATGATACGAACTGTTTTGTTTTTACAAAAATAATCTGGCACTTGTACCATAAAACTGGAAGACTATTTCTTTGTATTTGTATTTTCTTTTGGAAGACATTGGATTTAGATACACCGATAAATTTATTGTTTTAGAACTGAGCGAAGAGCGTCGAGGAAAATATCAGCATGATGTTCGGTGAAGGTAAGAGCAGGTCTGAGCCTTATCGCTTTTTCTCCACAACCTCCGGATTGAATTCCTGGAAATGGAAATGAATATTTTAATAATTGCATACAGTTTCAGGTTGTTAAGTCAATTTCAAATCTAAAAATTCGATTTCTTCATTTTACTGAAAAAATATTACAGATAGACAAGTTTTAGCTCTGTAGCGCATTGAACTTTCTAAATAGAAATATGTATACAGAACGAAAGTAGTTCTAATTATAATATTTGACCAGTAAAATGAGGGGATAGAATTCTGAGGTTAGCATTTGGGCCCAAAACACCCTTACAATTTTAATTAATTTTATTTCACTTGTTCTTTATTCTAGGCCTAGTTTATAAATTACCTTTAGCAAGTAGCTTTTTAATAGTGGCATCACGAAGTTCGGAAGTAGCGCAGTCAAAAGCAATAAAAGTTCCTCGACCCCTGGCCGAGTTAATTAAATGAGGCACTTCCTTCTGCATGGTTGTTAATTGTTTTAGCGTGTAGTCTCCAACTCGAGTGACTCTGTCCAGCAAATTGTCTTGGAATATCACATCAATAATCGCTTCGAGTAAAATTAATTTACTTGGATCGCCCATCCACGTGTTGAAAACTCGATAAGCCTGTTTTGGTCTAAAATAAAAATTAACGTAAGGGATTATTATTTTAAATAAAATTTAAAAAAAAATTAAAAAGAGAAATATATTTAAAATACCTGAAATCTGGACTATGATAAAATCCACCTATTTGCATCTTCTTGCTAAAGGTCACGACTTCCGGTGGAGATTCTAGTTGGAAGTGCTCATGGCACCACATTTTTCCTGTCGGTCCACCTCCAGTTTGAACCTCATCAATCAGAAGAGCTGATCCATGCTAAAAATTATTATATTAAAGGTTTTTGAAACCTACTTTTAAAGTTAAAACTTAATCGCGTCCCTTTGTATTTAATTTAATTTCATTAATTAATACCTTTTTCGCAATAGCATGAAGTTTTTGGAAAAATTCTGGCGAAGCATGATTATCACCCCCTTCAGCTTGAATTGGTTCGATTATTATTCCAGCCACTGGAATATTCTTCCTCTCGTACTGAAGAATTAAATCTTCAACCTAAGAAGAAACGGAAATCTTATAAAAATTTTCTCTACTATTTTTTTAAAACCCTTTTTTATATCCAGTAGATTTTTTGAAATTTTATTTACTTATTTAATGTATAGTTTGCTATAAGTACCTCTGCCAAACATCTTTCGTCCTCTTTTTGATTTTCTCGAATATTTTCCTCCAGCGGATATTTGTACTTTGGAAATGGGGCGATTGGCCAATCAAATGCAGGAACATCAATTTTGTGAATATATTTGCTGTGAGTAGTGGATAATGCACCCATCGTTCTTCCATGGAAAGCACCTATTTATTTTTTACATAAAAAAGGGACTTTAAAATTGAAATTGGAATTTAAAAAAAATGTTAATTAACTATTTAACTTTGAAATTCGTTCTTAATTAATGATTGTTTACCTTTAAAAGACATAATAGAATATTGGGGAGCTCCTGGTCTCTGGTTGATCATGCAACTCTCTATTTCTTCTTTTGTGAATGGAGACCCTTGCCTTCTCTTCTCTGCATACCAGAAGAATATGGACTTGAAAGCATTTTCGTTTGAACATGATCCACACATCATTGTTGTTATATTCGTCAATCCAGGTGGGGCTACCTAAAAATAAAATTATTAGATATTTGGATTATATAAATTAAAATGCTTAGTTATAAAATCTTTTCAGCAATTATTTATCAATTAATTTTCTCAATTTTAACTTACGCCTTTTTTCAAGAGAACGTCCTTTAACTTCTTTGGCCAATTTCTTCCTGGAAAAACGCCTAGAGCTGGTCTGTTTGCCATAAGTTTCTGAAATTAATTTTTTAAATCAGATCTACAATTTCATTTTAATAAAATAATTAGGGAGGTGGACAAGTGCCAGCCCTAAAATTCTATCTCTTCATTTTACTCAACAAATATTATAATAAGAAATATTTTCCCTCTGTAGACGTACTCTTTTTAAAAATAGAAGTATTATGTAAATGTTTTCTCTTTGCATGTATATTTCTATTTGAAAATTTAATATCTTTAGAAACCGAACAAAGATATAATTAGAATATTCTTTAAGTAAAATGAAGAAATTGAATTTTTAGGTGGAAGTTTGGATCCAACACCCTTAAATAAAAAATTTTTTTTTTTGATTGACTTACTTGATTGACAGGATCAGCTAAAGCATCAAGCATTGCCTGGTGATTGTAGCCCAACGGCATCGAGGAAATTTGCATATAAATATCTAGCAAAAGGTTTCCATCTACGTCTGCTACATAATTCCCCGTCGATTTTTCGTAATCAGCAAAAAGCTGAACAGACCCTGCTTGCTGGAAAAATTAAATTTGTTATTTTTATAATAATTGTAACTGCCAAAATAATTTCTTTAAATGTATTATTTATATTACCTGAATATTATTCAACTCCTGCAACAATTTTTGGGATTGTGGTCCAGGAACGTTAGTCAAAACCACAGGTTTCTGAGGCTCGTTGAGCAACGGCCCAGACATGTTTCTTGTCAAGGAAATCTCATTTCCTGAAAAAAATAATGAATTACTATTTACCATTTATAAACATTTGAAATTAAATAATTGGCTCAAAAAAATTAGATAATTCTTATGGAGGGGGATTTGAGAGTATTTTTAAAAGCTTTGCAAATTTTTATTTCCGAAGAAATTAATAAAAGCTTTAAAATAGTCATAATTCCAAATATAAAATTCTGATTTGACTTTAGTTTATTCCATTTTATTTTCACGTTTTAATAATAACCTTAGCAACTTTTTCTATAAAAATGTATTCCTTATTTAAAAATAAAAATACAATAAAAAATAAAATCCAAAACAAGGTTTGACTAAAGGTTAATAAATAGTATGATTTTATAGGAAGTTGTGTCCTTCAATAAATGCCAGATTAGTTTTAACTGATGCCTGTTAAGGGACAATTGAGAATAAAATTGCACTCTTATGATAGAGTCAAGTATGAATCTTCTGTCTTAAAAATTCATCTCAACATTTATCAGATTGAAAATATCACTAAATTTTTTTGATTGTATTCATTCCTCAAAATAATAATTTTGAAGAAAACAGCTAATTGGAGTTTCTGAATATTATTTTGAATTGTATTATTCAAACAAATAATTTGATAAAAGGAACAAATTTCGAGTATAAGAATTTTTTACTTCTTTTTAAAAACAATGATTCTTCACGAAAAATTAATTACTTTTTATAATCTGACATTCAAGATAAGATATGGGTCTTGAGTATACGTCAAATGGCTTTTGAAATAAAACAGGAATTTGAGCAAAACAGGAATTGTATCAATAACATAAACCCAAAGGTCAAATTTACTGTATAAAAATTCATACATTTCTTATCTTACATTTGACAAGATTTTCAATTTTGATCAAAATATTATCACTTATATTTTTATCAAATTTCTTACTTGAAGGCTTTCAAATTTTTGAGCAACAGAATGTTATCACATACCATATAATATTTAATACAAACTTTTTGTTAATTATTTGAAATTCTCTTTTAATTATCTAAACATTGAATTTTATTCAAAAGCAAAGTTTTAAGATTTTGCGCAGGCCTTCTCTTCAAACCATAATATTGATTTGAAAGCTCGAGAGTTACTCTCATATAGAAAATATTTGCTATTATTATCTCAACTTTTTCAAATTTTAAAACAAAGTAATTCCAAGATGTAAAAAAAACTTCCAAATTATAATAGTTCATTGACCTTTTCACAAATATCTTCAAATTTTAATTAAAACCAAACCTAACTGATAACGAAAGATTTCTTATCTTACACATCATCAAAAAACAAGGAATATACTTAAAGATAAGTCAATATTTTTCAATCAATAAACAAGACAATTTTTTTTCCATTTTCAGAACAAAAACTATTTTAAAAATTTATTTATAATCTTTTATGATTTAATCTACCTTTAATTAATTTTTTTCCAGGCCAAGATCGAGCACAAAGCATTGGTGAACATTTTGAGGCGAACATTTTTTTTATTAATGAAATTCAAGCCGGCCGCAAGACAAACAACTCAAAACTTGTGTAACGATTGTTTGGAATGGTTTTATTCTGAGAGACCGAACGCGACTGAGCTGAATACTGATATGCAAGCTGAGTTAGCTGAGGCATCTGAGCCCCTTCATAATGATACCCGCCCAACCAGGCCCACATTTCTCCTCTTCTCTTCATCGATCCATTCTCTCATAACTGGCAAATTCCTCCTTATCAGTATCAATTGGGTATCAACTTTACCGGTGTCCATTTTTATCAATTTATTACCTATAAAACTGTCTATAATTATAGATTAATCTTTAAAAATGTTGTATTATTATTTATCGTTTTATTTTTTATTTATTATTTATTATTTCTTTTAAATATTATTTTGTTCACTTAGAATACAAATGTCTAACTCTTAATGCCTTGCATAAATATTTTAAATCGATAATATAGTTATATAATTTCAGTATCGTAAATTGTTTAAGCTGCACATGCTCATGTTTTTATCATTTTTCTAAGCATTTCCGCAAAATGCTCAAATTCTGGATTACGACTTTTACGCAACATGTGCTCCACTGTTCGTTGTCGGATCTGTAAAACAATGATTTAATAGCAAAATTTAATTAATTAATTAATTTTATAAAAATGATAATCTTCAATATTTAAAATATTAAGGCTTCAATAAAATTCAGAATAAGCTTCCTTACTTTTTTGTAATGATCTTCACTGCTATTTTTTTGTGACAAATTCCACAAGTTTATAGCCAAGGTCACCATGGAAGGTTGCTGTAAATCCGCCCTGACGATCATGTGGATAAATAAATCTAAAGCAAGGGCAGATTGCTTTTCCAATTGTTCAGTTGAACCGAGATATTTTAAATGGGTCAGAATTTCATGTAGAACCTTTGAGGATATTTTGTTTACTTCCCCAATAAATTTCTGATCAGACCCATAGAGCCTGTCATTGGAATCGACCTATAAATAAATAATAGAAAAATAATCAATTGACAAATAATACGTAAAATGAAAAAGAAATGAAATGTAAAAAGTTGGATTTAAGAACCTTGTCGACGTGATATGGGTAACTTTCTTGAGTAAACGTGCTTAAAAGATCAAGAACCCTCAAGTAAAGGTAAGACTTTGTTGAAGAATTTTCCTCAAAACATCGCTGAATGACGTTAAGAAGTCCACGCATTAAATACAAAACTCCATGTTCTGGACTGTCCTGTTTTAATCAAATTATTTAATTAAAGTATTTTCCCAAGAAACTAGTTTTATCTCCAAAGAAAAAAAGAACTTACAGGAACAACAAGAAGAGTGGACAAAAAGTTAGAAATATAGGAAAGCAAATAAGGTTCTGTACTCTTCTGCCTTCCATCGATATCGATATTTTTCGGCATATCAGGCACTAGACTCAATGCTGCTTTAAAACAGGCGTCCGCTAAAAAATGGAATAAAAAGATAGATGTCTAAAAATTATCTTTTCAATACAAATTTTTAAAGAGGTTTCTACCTTGTCCGAGACATTGATTAAGAAGAGAAACCTGTCCAGATAGAAGATACAATTGAAGTCGTGTGTGAACGGAAGATAAGGAAGGAATAGTGATGAAACAAAAAGCAGCACAAGCTCTCACAAAAGCTGAAGTTCTTCTAGTGTGATGACCTCTTACAATTTTTCTCGTGTCGACCGCCAATCTATTTACACACTAAAATCAAAATTAAGTATATTTTTCAAAATATCTAATTACAATATCTGTTAAGTAAAATAAAGTAATCGAATTTTGAGGTAAGAATTTGGATCCAACGTCCTTAATTTTTAGTTTTTAAATGAACACTAATTACCTGGACGAGTTGTATATGAACGGAATCGAGATTTGGAAATACAGCTCTCGCCTCAGCGTAGAAATTTAATTGTTTCTCGAAATCTCGACCGTAATCTACTCGTTGAACGAGACCACAAATTAAATTTCCGATCTGTCGCTTCTCATCCTCAACAGTCAGTGCACTAGATTTAATAATAAATTAAAGATTAAAAGAAAAGATTGGAATATAAATGAAACTAACTATAGAATTTTTTGAAGGTTTGATTTTAATGTCTTACCTGACCGAGTCGTGCATGATTTTTGTAATAAACATCAAAGCATTGATAACAATTGGATCAGTAATAGGTCCACTTTGTGCGCTAAAACCCTCGACGACTGTTTTAGAAACCTCGACTTTTATACTTTCTTTGTGAAAAAGATCGATAAGTGGCAAAAAATTATTCTACAATGAAAATAAAAAATTAACTTAACAGTAGGTAATTACATTTTTCCAGAATAAATTGAACAAAATTAAACAATTTAATTAAAATAAGTTTCTTACCATGATTAATAAGGATTCAAAATCCTGGGTATGAGCAACAATTTTTTCAACAATCGTTTGCAGTTGGGGATAAAATTGCTCAAAAACTCGGTTTGTGCCCAAGTGATTTATAATAGCACCGAGAAATTGATTAAGTTCCGTTGTCTTTAAAATCAGAAACAAAATTAGGTTTAGCTTAATAACTCATAGATAATAATGCGATTTTTTCAATTATTTTTGAAATAATATTACACCTACAGAAAAATGAATAACTGTGAATTGAGTCCAGATTTCTGTACAGTACATAAATTTCGCAGAATCCTTGAGGTTTCCCAAATATTGCCAGACTGTATTTAAGACAGATTGGCAGTCATCTTTTGGGGGAGGTTCTTTGACAAGACACTCGCCGAGACTTCGATAGAGAAGATACTGCGGATATCCTATTTAAAAGTTAATGAATTTAAAAATGTCTAATTATTTTATTTTAATCAATTTTATAAAAAAAAATGTACCCTCTTCATCACAAGCTGCGACTAGATTCACAAATTCCATCGACCTCGTAGCAATATAAGTCGGCTTGAAAGCCGTTAGTATCGTATTTATCAACAATCCGCTACAGAAATATAAACATAGAAAATAAAAAATTTTGTAATTGATAAGGACGAGGTTTTAACGAAATTACCTTTTAGGAAGTTGTCTACATCGGGATACAATTTCAGTTAAAAGATTTTCAGACGCACTAGCGGCTACAATTTCTAAAATCCAGTCTAAGGCGGGAGTGAATAGACTTAAATACGAGTGAAATGTGATGTTTTGCTTGCTCAATTCAATTTTCACAGCCGGACTAAAGAACTGCTGATAAGTGAAGAGAAAATCGTAGAAGTTCTCCTTCGCAAAATCGAAATCCGAGGTTTTCAGAGCCAGACCGACGCGACACAGGTAACATCGGGCGTAAATTGCTATTAGAGGGTTTCCGATTCCCCGAATCATTCGAGTAATTCGTTGCAAGGCTGAACTAAATTCACTGAAATTTCATTTAAAAACATTGTTTTCTTTTCTCCATTGCATTAAAATGTGATTCAAACAAATCCTACCTTGTTGTTAGAAAACTATAGGATTTAATAATCGCCATCTCAACAAAAAGCCTCGGCACAAGTTCTCTGATGGAGGCAATTTTATAAAACCAGTTTTGACAAGTTTCCTTCGCATTTTCAGGAACCATGTCGGGCGTAAAATTATCCGGCAAACTCGTAGCTTTGCCTCCGGATCTAAAAACATTGAAGATTAATTTAATCAACAGTTTATTTAAAATTTTCGACATATATTAAGGTATTTATTTATTACTTGTGAGATTCAGCTTTCATTTTCAACCTGTCGTAAACCAGTTTACCGAAAATGTCCAAAATATCAGTGATAAGGACAAATTTGCTGGGATAGAAAGCTATCACTGAAGTGTCTCCTAATAATTTTGCACACTATAAAAAAATTATAGTAAGTTACGAATGAAGTAAATTAATAAAATAATATTTTCTTACCTGAATTGCAATTTTCAGAGCTTTCACCCGAAAATCGGAATGCCAAGCTTGCACCAATTCATTATTTAACTGTTCAATCCTTGCTGTATATTCTTGCTGTGATAAATCTAGCAATTGTCTCACTGACCCCTCTTCATATTCGTCCAATCTTTCGAGTCTCGTTTTCACTCTATCCACAGTTCCACTTGATTGGACCTTCACAATAACTACAGAAATTCACAAACCAAGATTAAGGTTTCGCTTTTAACTTAATTGTCCTGAATGGAATAATAATAAATAATTACTTTTAAAGAAATTAATTAAACTTTAACTACCTCTTTCACCCCCTGGCAAAAAACTCGTAATAATCGAAAGCTTTTCTGACGTAGTGTATTTACTCAGAATCGAATTTCGCCTAGATAACCAAGGCTCCACTAATTCCTCTGTTTTATCCTTAGTTCTTTTTCCAACAGTCACATTGGCCGAATAATCCCACTAGAAAGTAAACCAAAATTCTTCCCTTACAATAGAAATACATATAAAACTTATTAAAAAAACACCAAGAAATGTGAAATATACTTCGTCTGTTGCCATTTTCGAAAGCGGGTCCAATTCCTCCCGAGCAAAAAGAGTCAGAGGATCGGTTCCATCCAGGTTGGACTGACTTAAGAGGGGATCCGTAAAAGCTTTTATACTAGGAGCTGAAATTTGTGTTGGTGTTGGTGTTCTCGTTGACGAACCAGTGCTCGTACTTTTTAAAGTTCCTCGACGAACGCAACTTCGACCGTCGATCATCTGCAATTTATTTTTCATTTTAATCCAAAACTTCATACTTTTATGATTAAGTATATTTAAATTTTTTATACCGAAATTGTTAATGGCTTTAATGGATGGTCTGTTGCTTCCTCGATTCGAGAACATTTTGGAAGACTGTATTCGAACGGACTTGCTATCCTGTAAATTAATTTCATATATACAACGCGTATAATGATATAAGATAAGAAAAATTGATTGAGAAATCGCAAATTACTTACCACTCGATTTCTGTCATTTTAATTTATTTTCACGACAGACAAAATTTATTTTACAACCTTTAGTTATCGAACATTCCCCGATAACTATTTTAATTCTTATATAGAGCTCATAAAGTGTTCGAAATGTTAAAAATTGGCATCAAAACACTGATCCGGCGAAAAAATTGTAGAGGTTATAATATTTTTTTTTTTTTTTTTACTTTTTTTGGTCGTATGTGATCAAAAGTTCACTTACTGTATAAAACTAGAAAAAAGAAACTTCCAATGATAAACATTTTTGTTATATTCTTTAAATTTACTTCAGTAGAAAATACAAGTTTTTTAAATATTCTAAATGGAGCAAACGTCAAACGTCAAACTCGAACCTGTATAGCCTATAATCTGATTTTGTAGATTATGTTGCAAACTGTCCTTGTTTTTTTCAAGAAAAAGGCAGTTTCTGGAAAATTAAATCGTGCGTTTTGTAGACCTGTAGAACATTATTTATTTTCTTTAAATACTATACTAAAAAATAAAGAAATTGATGTTTATTTGACATTTAAAGATAAATTTATTGTTATTGGATTGGTACGCCTGAAAAGGTCACTATTTCCTCATCTCTGCTATTTCTATTGGATATACTGGAAATAGCAAGAATTTATAAAAATGTGAAATTAATTATTAAAATCATTATAAATTTATAATTTTATAAACTGGGGCTAATACTTAAGACAATTTAAAAATCATTAAAGAGTTTTTTCTACAAATAATCCAGATGCGAGCATGATTAAAAAATCCGATTCGAACGCAAAGTTCGTAAGTTGGCGTAAATACCCGTAAATTAAACAACTAGAGGAATATACCTAGCATAATTTTCCAATAAATTCCCCAGTAGAAAATAACCACCTGGGAATGCAAATGGAGGGGGAAAATTGGAAAAATCTTCACTTCAGGAAACTTGCTGTCTGTTTTTGGAGCTTGAAGGTTCTAATCAGTGATTTTTTAGGCAAAATTTTAATTAAAAGTGGGATTGGAGTGAAATAAATATTGAAATGGCAACGGTGGACGATGTTTTTGAGAGTTGGGAGGAAATGGAAGCCTCCGGGGTGAGTCATTTTGATCAAAATCAATCTAATGTTGATATCGAAATTAAGGTCGGCATTGTCACGTTACATATACACAATATGCCTTTTAATTCAAGACCTTCTCGCACCCTTCGTCCTATTTTCATTCGCCAGAAGGACTTAATTTTCCATTTATTTCGTGGAATTTCCTTGTGGTATTTATTTTTTTCGAATTAATTGCCTCAATTTTTTTGGTTATGATAATAAAATAAACGATTTCAATTGGTCGCGACTTTCGAAACGCGCTTTTTATTTTTAGTTTTATACGAGATCGCAAATCTTTCAATTGTGGAATTTTAGATTTCTATTTTCTATTATTAGAATATTTTGAATGATTGAATAACAAAGTTTACTCAAATTTCTTCGTGTTTAGCTTTCAATTTTCATAAATGTTTCTATCTCAAACCAGGCTTGATTGTATATAAATAAAAACAGACTTTTTTTGGTCGTCATAATTCATTGTTGTGTCGATTTTGATGACTGTTTGTTATTACGTAAAAAATAGTAACTCAATAAACTTAGCTTATATGTTTTTTTTTCTTACCTAAAAAGAGTTTCATAATATTTTGTTTATGTAAGTTTAGATATTTCATTTTTAAAAGTGGCCTTTTAAATAATTTGTACAATTTTATATTACATTTAGAATTAGAAATTAATTAATTTTTCCAAACATTTTTTTAGGCACTCGACCGAAAGTTGAAAGATCTTCAAGTAAATCCTCTAGAGGAATTAGAAGACGTAGAACCTTCAAGGTACAATGACACATTTTTCCTTATGCAGCTTTGCATTACATTTCAAAATTAATAAAAATAGAATTTATAAAAACCAGTCACTATTTCTTTATTGTTAAATAATGAGAACATACATACTAAGATTAGTATATGCATATATATATATAATTATACATACATAATATATATATATATATATAATATATGTATATATAAAATTTTGGCTTCTTTTTTATTCTGTAGACTTTCAAGCAACCACAACACAGACACAAGGATGATCATTTTAGGAGACGACGAATTGCGATCTCAATACGTTCCCCCTAAGCCGACTGTGAAAATCCTCAAAAGGCCTTCAAGAGATTTGCAAGGAGGAGGAAATTGTCTGCTTTTGAATGGAGAGAAACCAAAGCAACCAATAAAATCTCTAAAACAGGTAATAATCAAAAATATCCAAATACATACAATTATCCACTCCTTTTTTACTTTATTTAAATTTTATTGCTTTCTTTTATATATTTATATGTGACGCGATCCGAGAAAAGGTACTTACTAGGCAAAAAATCTATTTTCGGATTATGATGAATTCTATAAGTTCTTTAACTGATATTTTTATAGGTGCAATCAGAAATTTGGTATCTGCATTATTTCACAAGATATAAATGATTGAAAAAGAGTCTTTGAACGCGTGCAGAGCGGCAGAGATTTCTTCAATCGCTCGTCCTGTAAAATTTCACTTTTCCTAGTAGATCCTTTTTCTCGGATCGCTTCACATATGTGACGTATGTTTATTAATGATTTTTTCATTCTATAGAGAGAACAGGAGTACGCGGAAGCAAGAAAAAGAATTCTGGGAGAAGAGAAGAGCCTAGAAGAAAGACTGTTACAAGAAGTGAATAAAATCCAACCCAAGCCAACACTCGGTGGTATATTTTCAGCCCAAATTATTCTCAAAACTGCATCCCGAAGAATTTTCTTCAGCCTTTTCCAGATTTTTGCCTATAAAATAAATACTTAGAAAATTAGAATTAAAATTCAGCTTATCCTGCTTAAATACGATTTGATTTCAGTTTCAGGTGTCAGTAACGTCCCAAGTAACGTAATTCGAATGCCACAAGGACCTGACGGAAGTCGTGGATTTAATTTAAGAAGATAGCGCGTTAGATAGGGATTTTCCCTTTTCACCCAACTTGATCCTCTCGAATTCTCTTCTGATGGAGAGGAGAGGCGGCTATGAGGCTAACAGCAGCGAATAGTTTCGTGCTCCATAAAGACGATCAGCGATCCCTGAGAAAATTCGGATTCTTCCTGAGATTTCGAAAGAGCGCGAGCTTAGCTGCGACCGGTATATACCTGTCTCAAATTTCAAATGTACAAAAATGGAATTACGCTTCCCGATATTGTATTGAATTCAATGTTGTTTTTATATCGACCACGAGTTCAAGACCGACGTTAATCCGCGATTATAGTGAATGTGAATATTTAATACTCAAAACACGTATTTTTCGGTCGAGTCAAATGAGGACCTCGTAAGAAAGACAGCGATGAAAATTTATTTATGCAGATTGTTTGTGAAGAAACGTCTGTCTTGTTGAGACTTTGATTTACCCACATTGTAAAATACCGCACTGACTGATGAATTGTTAATTTTTTGTTTATAATTTAACATTGTGGCAATATGAGGAAGGATGTCAATTGAATGAGTTTTTTCATCTTTGCATTCTACCTGCTTTAATTCTGGTTAGGATATTAATTTTATAACTGAATTCGGAGGAAATTTGTAAGTATTTAGGAAATGAAATGTTCTTTTCCCTTGGGAATTGTATTTTTCTAGAATGAAAGAATATTTTGCAGACTCTAGAATAAAATGACTTGTGACTAGAATGTTTCATTTTCGGAATGTAAATGTTAAATAATAAAATTATATTGAAACATAAGTCATTCAGGGAAGAGCTTTATTATTCCCCCAGTTCCAGTAAAAAGGTGTGGATTGAAATTAATTAAAATAACTTCTAAAATGAACAACAGCGACATTACGGCCCAACCAAATTTGCTTTTACCAAAATAATTTTGGAACGTAAGGAATTCACTCTGAATTTTGCAATAAAATAAAACTCATCTTCTCGTTAGTTATCCGAACATATATTTCATTCCTTTCATAAAATATACACTTTCTTTTAAAGACTACTTGCGCTATCACTATGTCAAATCGTAAGGGTACATAATATATGCTACAGAACCAACGCAGAATAGAACAAATCTATGTGAAAGATATAAGTATTTCATATGTATTAACAACTTTTGTTCGATTCTTATTCCATATTAGAGAAGGCAATTAATAAACTAATTAAATAAAACTTTCTACCAGGAAGATAGCACCTACAAAATACATGTCGCATTTTGAAAATGATCACAAGAATATCTCGTTTCTTAAGAAATCTTATAAAAAATCAATTAACGAGTGCTTAATTTTCTAAAGTTTGGACCGAAAAATCTCATAGTTTCATCCGTGATCCCTTGAATAACAAAATCATTCAAAAAGTTTCCAACAACATAACTACCTCATCCAAACCGGAACTATATTTTGGATTATTAATTTAAAATTTTGTAAATAATTTTATTTAAATATAATAATAGAATTTGTTTTCAAATTCCTTGAACCAAAATGTAATTCCGGTCTTTAAGTCTCATTCTTTGATCTAAATCCTAATTTGCTTCGCTAAAGCGATAAATGATTAAAGAAGGGAGAAAATTTACGAGAAACTTGAACTCTATTGGTCAGATAATTACGTCCCTCTTTAAAATATTCAAAATTTCAAAGAAGGCAAGCAAATTCCAACAAAGTGCTTCTCTTTCTTCACGCATGCGTAGAAAATCTTTACACATGCGCAGTTCCAAGATGCGTAGAATTTTTCAACGCATGACAATGAAAGTTCGCCCTTGCTAGGATCTATAAATTATAACAGATTGATAGAACGTGTATATGGGTAAAAAGTCTGAGTTAAAGCAATATTTAACATTCAATTGCTGTAACAAGCATGCAGTCTAAAGAGTTCCTTGTTCATAAAGCTGAAATTGCACTTTTCACAGAGGTGTTTGATATCTACATTGGCTGATTTGACGAATCTCGTCTTGGTGTGCTCGGTAATTCTGTCGAGAAGACTTTTCCTGACGTCTTTTCTTAAGCTTTTGCTCTTGAGAGCGTCCATAACTTTTACCTTCCCGCTCCGAAGATGGAGGTCCTGACTCCTAAGATTCTTTGGAGAGAATTTAACCTTGGACTGCCTCCTACTAAAAACCTTCGCAATCTTAAGTTCCTCTTTCCCAATCTTGATATTCTTATC
The DNA here is from genome assembly GCA_032275145.1 of Synergus laeviventris. Classification (NCBI taxonomy): domain Eukaryota; kingdom Metazoa; phylum Arthropoda; class Insecta; order Hymenoptera; family Cynipidae; genus Synergus; species Synergus laeviventris. Next base: position 101,157 of record JAUESI010000002.1, read on the forward strand.
TAACAGTTCATTTTTTCTGATCCTAGGTCCCACCTTTGCTACTTTAGATCCTTCTTTTCGCTTTCTTGAACTCGGGTTCGCAACCCAAAGAGAATTAGGATCCATTGTCTCGGTTTTGAGTCTCAATTTGAGCGCATCGTTTTCTTCAATACTATCAACAAGTTCCTTCTTAATCGCGAGTCCAAGAACTTCTTGAGCGACACTGCGGCTTCTGCTCGAGTTCCTACTGTTAGTTTTGACACATTTCCTAGAATGTTCGGCACTAATGGAACGTGTTTTTTTAGTCGTTACCTCAGTCTCGAGATGCTTCCGAGGCCTGAGGGTTCGAATTTGTTTCACCTCCAGTGGTTCATTCTTGATCATGACCAGATCATCACCAATTGCTGTCTTAGGTTCCGAGTTTTTCGACCCCTTCTCAGAATCTGAAGTAGGAGTCTTTCGCTTGGTCCCGACATAATCTACTGATCGTTTCCTGGGCCTGAGGGTTCTTGCAAGTGTTTCTGTTTTAGGTAAGGTACTTTCTGGGAAGGCGGGGACCGATGGAGAATTTTGTTCATTGAGAGATTTCTGTGGATCTTTTGCTGAGCCGAAAAGGTTTCTTCGTTTCTTCCAAAGGATTTCAGGTTGCTGGGGTTCACTAACTCCACTTAGATGGAAAGTGAGATCGGTAGTTTTCCGGAGTTCTAGATGAGGGTACGTACAGTCTTTAGAGATGGTTTGCCTAGTTGGGTCAGTTTTATCACAGTAACATTGGCAGCGAGAGGTGTTCGCGAAGGACGTATACATTATACAGTCGGGAAGGCTAGTCTGGATTCCAGGAACTGGAAATTCAACGAGACCTCTTTCCAAGAGGGAGGGATCCATTTCCTGAGGCTCGGACTTGATCTTCACGTTCTCGATATGCACCATTGGAACTCCGATCTTTTCCTTTGTCGTGTCCTTTCGCATCCAAGAAAGCTGACTCTTCAAGGTCGTGTCTGTCTTCAGACATTCAATGTAGAACTTGTGGAATTCCTCGAGTTTGTAGCTACATCGGTGACACATGTGCTTAGGTAGCAAGTCCATCTCGTGTACCTGAGAGAAATAAGAATGTCGTTTGAAACATATCTTTTGTTTGTATGACTTAGTGTTTAATTGTGTAAATTGGTTTTCGCAGCCTGGACATTATTTTGAGAACGCAGGAATATGATGAATTTATGGAATGAAACATTCTTAGATAACTTAACATCTGCAGTTTTGAGTGACTATAGCATTGCTTAGGAAGGATCTTGATGCTAGAAATCGTTCTAAGAGCCTGCAAGTTTGGCTTCACCTTTCTGTACATCCAGAAGATTATCCTTATCTTTGTTGTAAAATGGATTTAAATACTAAATAAATTTTTTTTTAAAAGTCATAAAAAATAATTTTTGTTGTTGTTAATTTTTAAATTGATATTAGAGGGTCAAAACTCTAACTCTATATCCTTTATATCTCCTTGTAAATATCAATTCGCTTCTATCTCTTTCCATCTCCATTTCAATCCACATCTACGCCTATCTCTTTCACCCAGCGTTTCTTTAATCTATCTCCCGCCTATTTCAGTCTATCTCTTTCTATCTTCATCTGAATTAATATTGCTCCTCTCTTTTTCAATCCTCACTTTTCTATCTCTTTCTATTTCTTGCCTATTCCCATCCATCTCTTTCAATACCTACTTCTCTATTTCTTTCTATCGCCCGTCTGTGTTTAACTATGAACATTAATAAGTCAATAAGGGACTCTTTCAATCTTTTTAAAGTCATAAGAGTATTTATAAATCGCTTAAAATTCCATGCAAGACTACTAATTGATTGAGACTAAGTAATTAATACGTGAATAATAATTATCTTGTAATATAATATAATTACCTTATACTTATATAATTTTTTATTCACATAACATTTATATGTTATTTATATATATTCTATTACTTTTTTTTTGCATTCTTTAAATTTTTAAACCCCTTTAGTACAGTTACATGCACTTTTTAACGATCATTGGTAGGAATTCATTTTTATTGATCTCTTCAGACATTCTCGCATTTTTCAATTCTCGTCAGTGCCGTTTCGTAAAAATATTTGAGATTCATAGAAAGGGACTAAATTTTGCTCATAACAATTACAGCCGATGGTTTAGGAAATCGGAGGAAAAATCAGATTTTCAAGGGAATTAAATTTATTAATCCCATTCAATTCAAGAGCCTTCTTACCGGGTGCACTGAACGACAACTGGACCTACAATGCATCCAAATTGTGAAGGTGCTTCTCATTTTCAAGACAATTTTATTTATAAAAGAAGAAAAAAATTCTTCCTCTATATATGAAGAAGGGAAATTAGTAAATTTTACAAATCCAATTTTTTCCGTACTCCTAGAAAAACGTAGATCTGGATTAAATTGTAAAAAACTATAGAGTTCTTACACGAAGAGCGAGTGAGAGCCTCGAATAAGAATTGGCAATGTGGGAGAAGATTCTCAGAATCGAGTTGGCGCGAAAACGCAGAAGCGCGTGTGACCGCAGTTAACGTCTAGTGTGAAGTGTCATGGAATCGGGTGACGGTTGAACTGGGCAGTCGTCAAATTTCGAATGCACCAAGTTTTTCCTCCTGATATTGCACCCGTCCTCCCACAATGGAAGTGACCACTAGCTTGGAGTGGGAGATACACTCCATAGCTAAATACTGAATTGCGTAATTCTAATAGAATCCAGAATGGTTAAGAATTGAGTATAAAAAAGACTCTCAAAGTCCCAGGATGCGATCGCCAAAGAACTTCTACCTAGTTCAATTCAAATTCGATCGCCACCCCAAGAGAGCTCTGTGTTTGTAAATGTAAACAGAGAACCGTCAACATTTCAGTCGCGTGCGAATTAATGGGATGGGAATCGATCCGTATTCCAAACTCCGAGTCGAGGTCGACCACAGGGAGACGAAGAAAGTCGCAATTCCCAACAATAAAAGTCCGGGGTCGGGGGGTGATGAATGAGCTCATGGCGAATGGAGAAGTGTTGGAGAATGTCAGAATGTGTCTGAATGATCGCTACTGGTTTGTGCCACTCACCAAGATCGGAAGGATCGCGTTGATTTTCTTGATGTGGCTTTCATTTTTGTCAAAAATGTCAATGGAAATGCCCGAGTGTTTTCCACAGAGTCGACAAACGCGACTCGTCTCGAGGGTCTCCATCGCGTCGTGCGGTCCCAGCCTGTTGCCCGATTTCTTTGCCTTCCTTTCTGAACGAGTATGCTTGCCTTGCCTGTGCCTGTCTCACTCACTACTAGTCACTCACTAACTCACCACTCACTCAGTCACTAGTCTCTTACTCTCTACGTCCGATCAAGTTCTGTGGAATTCTGTAATTCTGTAATTTGTTCTGTATCTTTCGATGAACTCGTAGCGCTCTTGCTGTATTCCTGTATTTGGCTCTTTGGTCTCTACTCTCTGTTTTTAGCGTTTTTAGAGTAATGTTTTGGTAAGGCAGAAACACCGAGAAGATTACGTCCGACGATTGATAATATCTCTCAATAGATGTTTGTTGTCGGTAGAGTAGATAATTACTTAACCGAATAAACTTCCCGCCAACTGGTACTTCAGAGATGTGTACGCTGGTGCATAAAAACGATAAAAACCATAAAAACATGGGCACCAAATCCACAAAATGCATGGGACCCATGGGAGTGAACTTTATTCTTTTAATATCTTCATAAATGATCATTTTTTAACATTTTAGGATTTGGAAAATAGTTTTAATTTCTGAAAAGATATTTAATAAAATAATAAAATACATACATTTTTTTATTTCGATTCTTTAGGAAGATATTAAAAAAATAAAGTTCAGACCCATGCATTTGGTGAAATTTGGTGCTAATGTTTTTGCAGCATAACCATAAAATACTATACCTCTCTGTCCCTCACCATGCCCTCACCATCCTTTCAAGTTTCAAGTACACCGTTTTTTACGTTTATTGATTTTTTACGTATAATACGTAAACTACATATTCACGTATAAAACTTCAAGTTGCGCGAGCTGACCAGCCCTGCATGACGAAGAGACAACCTCTCCAACATAAGCAAGCAGCAGTGAGCAGTCTGATTGATCTGACACTACCAGACACTACGTTCTCTAGCTCACATGGTAGAAAGAGAGATATGTATAGTCCCAACTACTCCCACTGCAGCTTTTGAAGGGTTGGGTCGTGATGCATCATCACTCAGTTTACTTTATACAGGAATCAGGATTGGGTTGTCAGCGCTCTAATAGTCTGATCCTTCATCCTTGTCTGCTTGCTGATCCTCGCCAACTAAAAGAAACGTCAAGTTAAGTCGTTGAGTGATTCATAAATAAATCTGATAACTCTAATTTTTATCACTTTTTCTTACAAATCGGTAATTTTCTTAAACGATACGACAGAGACTTGGGTATCAATAAAATCTAGCTTTTCACGAACTTCACGAGTAACTAAAGGAAGAAAGATCATCGAGAAAGTTTCTAGCCTAGAAATAATTATAGGTGATATCAGAATTAAATTTTGTTTGTAAGTTTATCTTCGAGTGTACCACAACGGGGGCCGAACAATCAGCTATGTCTGTCTCTCAGATGGAGAGTATCCTTTTTTCTACAAATCACATTAGTTCCTACATATTTCACGTGCATTATACAGTAATTAAAAATTGACAATGTGGAATTTTCTTATAATAATGATGACAGGTACTTAATTAGGTGATGTTGATGTTTTTCAAGGTCTTACCATTTCCGTACAAAAAGGAAGTATTTGAAATATTTTCTAACAAAATTATATTCCAATATCTTTCGTGTCTTTGAACGGACACTTGTAGATCTAAGTGCAATATTTTTTGACGAAAAATCGATATCTATAACAATTTCCCTATATACATTCCCCTATATACAAGTGTTGCAGACTGGTCCCTATATCTCCTATTGACTCCTATATTCAGCTGAGGTCCCTAATGTCCCCTATTTTGTAAAATTTTATTTTTTATACAAAATCGGCAGGTTACAGGCTTTACAGTCTTCTCCCTGTTCCCCGATTTTCTCATTTTCTCAATCTTTTTCGTTGAAAACCAAATATTTTGTTAAAAATTACTTTAAGGCGGAAATTAATTTCAGTCATTATAGGTCGTCTGGTATTGACCTTTTTTCACCTATTCTAGGGATTTGTTACCTTTTCACCTTTGTTCAATGATAAAGTTGAAACACCTAAAAAATGATTGACACTGGTATTATAAGATTATTCCAGGTCATTTCCGGATTGACAAAACTTTTTCAGATGATTAAAATAATAGGAAATTCAATCTTTTAAAGCTGAAAATATTTTATTTGATACTTGTAGTTTTTAAAAATCTTTTGAGACTATTCTGGGTATTTCTAAAACTAATGAGTACCCTATGAGCGACAAAAAAAAAGAGTCATAGAGACTGTGAGATCTCTGCATATACAATCCATAAAAAAAAAGATTCCTTAACTTCATTCATAGAAAATTTGTTCAACCTCAAGTTTGCTGTGAAGGAACTTGAGCGAAATTCGAAAAAATGCGAGAAGGAAGAAAAGATAGAGAAGGGAAAGGTGAAGAAGGCAATACAAAAGGGAAACATGGAAGGTGCGCGAATACACGCGGAAAATGCTATTAGACAAAAGAATCAAGCTTTGAATTATTTGAGAATGAGCGCCAGGGTAGACGCAGTAGCGAGTAGAGTCCAAACCGCACTAACAACTCGAAAAGTGACTCAATCTATGGCCGGAGTTGTAAAAGCGATGGACGCTGCTATGAAGTCTATGAATCTGGAAAAAATTTCGGGACTTATGGACAAATTCGAGAGCCAATTTGAAGATCTGGATGTCCAAAGTTCATACATGGAGAACGCTATGTCACAAACAACGACTACAAATGTTCCTCAGAATGATGTTGACTCGCTTATGCAGCAAGTTGCAGACGAAGCTGGGTAATTTTTTTATTGTTAATGATAAGAAAGAAATGATTTTTAATTCTTCTTAGTGAACATCCTCAATATTTAAAATTTGTATTTTTTCAGACTGGAGCTCAACATGGAACTTCCTACAGGTCCATTGAACAGTATAGGAACCTCGACTGCAGTTTCTCAAGAGCAAGACGAACTCACTCAGCGACTGGCTCGTCTCAGAGAGTAACCCTAAGCACCTAAGATTAATTATCGCGATATATTACGTGTATTATAATAGTTTTATGTAACATTGTCTACAGAAATTTTCACTCTGAAGCTGGAAATGCACACTAGAGTTTCGCACGCTTCGATAATTGAGTGTTTTCTGCAAATGAGCCAGTTACGTATCAACGAAATGAAATTCTGGAAAGACAGGAGCCAGAAAAATATTTTTTTTTATAAATTTATGCTCGTGAAGAATTGTATTATAAGAATGTAATTTGCTTTGCAAATATACATATATATATTATAATTGCTAATACACGGAGTTGTCCCTACAAAAAACGGCTGATGGAAAAGTCTTAATTTCGTTTTTACTTTAACGTTTTTTGCAGAGGCGAATGTTCGAGCCACATTGCTTTTATCTTTGTAATTCTACTCATGTAAATATAATCCTTTTAATATATATATATATTTAAAATTTTTAAAACCATATGTTGAACTGCTTTTAAAAATTTTTTATTTGAAGTTCTTTGCAAATTTACAAGTTTTTATTTGTTCAAACAGGTTTCTTCGAATCTTTCTCTGTAGGTCATTTTTTTCGGACAGGTGAAGTTTATCGTGGTTCTTTCATCAATATGTGAGACTTTGTACATCAAATTGTCGATGCAGGATATAAATTCTTTCACTTCCGATTCACATTTTAATGTGTCTCCTTTTTTTCTTTCGTAGCAGTCGACAATCTTTGAATAATATAAAAATCAGTTTACTATATAAATAAAAAGTAGTTATAATACAATTTCTGATCACCTTTCTTTTGTCAACAGGGCAAGTTGTAATAATTCCCTCTGAACTATAAGCAGAAAGTGACTGCATACTGCGAAGAGCTTCCGCAATATCAAGTTTTTTTTCGATCGTGTGATTCCGATCCATTTCTGCTAATTTCTCAATCCAGTTCTGATCATGATTTTTTAATCTTTCCTCATCCACGGCTCCTATAAAAGATGGGTATATGAAGGAAATAAAAACAATTTTATACATAAATAAAGTAAATATCCACACCTTTATTACGAATAGAATCATACAAAACTTAAACAAATGTAATCTCAAATTACAATGAAAACTTAAAACCTGTTTGTAAACGTTGAGCGATTGTGTTACTGATGTGCATGTAATTCCTGGGTACATCTTGAAAAAATGTTTTATCCCAATTTTTGCCATAGTTGGTGGACATTTTTCGTTGGAAACTTGAAATTTTTTTAATGGTTATAAATCCATAAAAGGGGAGAACTGTCAAATGTAGAAAACAACTATGAAACAACTTCACAGTTTGCTAATTTTTGTTTTTTTAAGAATTATTCTAATAATTTTTGAATGTTTAAGTTAGTTTGATTATTTAATAATTATTAACAATTTATCTACTTATGTACATTTAATAATCAATGTTCGTTGAATCCAAAATGAAAATGGAATGCAAGAAAAAAAAAGTAAATTAAGACGGAGGAATCCATCCACCGAAAGCTCTTTCAAGTTCCTTCGCAACAGCAAGACAAAGGTGATCATTGTACGGAGCAGCGATTACCTGAAAATTTTAATTTAATAGTATTCGAACTTCCATTTATAATGTATTTATTTATTCTTATTTTGCAGTACCTGAATTCCAACTGGCAATCCCTTGCTGTCCAATCCCATTGGAACTTGACAAACTGGTAGCCTCAGAGTATTGAAAAGACACCAGTAGCCAAAATTAAAGGGTCTCAAGTATGAAACATAATGGTAAGGAACAGAAGTTGGAGATGAAGGATAAAGGAGAACTCCATCATCACCTAGTTTTTCCTGAAATTGTACTTTTCATTATTTTTCTATTCTGTTTGAAGACAGAAAATTTCTATTCTTTAGAGAAAGTAAGTTACCACTAGAAATTTTTTCAGATTAGAGGTGGTGTATCGAGCCCAATCTGCATTTTCCTGAGGTAGGAAGTCCATATCTATCAACTTAAGGATCGCAGCCAAAGTTAAATCTGACTTCAAGCTGAGCAATTTCCATATTTCTACACTTGCACTTGTAACACTCTGGATAAGAAAAAAAAATGATTAGATACTTTCTATTCTTCCAAAATTTATCATCTATAATTTTTACCTTTTTATTTGTTATAAGATGCCTAAATTCTCCTGTTTCTTGGGTCATCCAATACCTCCAAAGTCGGTAACTGTATTCTGACCCCGGCATTTTAATCTACAAGATACCAATGGAATTATAATCACGTAAAGAAGATATATATCAGCGAACTTAAATATAGAACCTAGTAGAATATATTGATTACCTTGGTTGCAGATCCAGTTACTTCTTCAAAATGCTGAACGGCCTTCATCAACGTGGATCTCATCACCTTGCTCACTAGACTAGATCGAATATCACCCGAGGAAACTTGATAGAAGATTTTAAGTTTCTTCAGGTCCACATTAGTGTCCAACTTCAATTTGGTAATGTTCTTACCAACAAGGATTCTGAGAAGAGCTTCCAGATCTTCTGCTTTTTTACACATGGGACCAGCCTCCGCCATCGTGTCATAGTAGTCCTCTGATCTCATACCAATACCTTTAATTGGTGTTGCTCCTAAATAAATAAACCACGAGAGTTAATGAATCGACTGTAGAAGATGTTTCTTCACTGGTGAGCTTTTACAACTCAATGTATTAACATGCTAAAAGGACAATTGTTTAAAAAGGTATATTTTCTAATATTTATATCATTTTTTACCTTCACTAGGTTTGTGCCCAAAAACTCCAGTGCAGCATGAAGGGATCCTGATTGAACCTCCAATATCACTACCAATAGAAATGGCACTACCACAAGCAGCAATAATCGTTCCCTCGCCTCCGCTACTTCCGCCAACTGATCGAGTTGTATCGTAGGGATTGTTAGTTTGTCCATAAACATTGTTTCTAGTCTCGATCCACAAATTCATTTCTGGAATGTTCGTCTTAGCTATGATGATGCCACCTGCTTCCTTCAAATAACCAACCACTGTTGCATCCTCGTTTGAACAATGATCCTGCCTGCATGTCATTCCCATTGTGTGCTTCATATCTGTAGGAGCCATTCATTTATTATTTTACAACACTAATTATGAGTGATAAGAAATTTCTGGATGTTAGTGAACTAGTAGGACTAGACTATATTGAGAGAATTGCATTCAATGTTGTCTGAAAACAATGTGGATGTTTTAAGGCCTCGTAGAAATTAGTTTATGTTCAAGAAGAATATTTTGAAAAGAAAACCAACCTTTTACTTCATTGCTTTCTTTTGTAGTAAAGGGAACACCCAAGTAGGGTTTAGTTTTTCTCAATATTTCTCGATCCACCTCAGTTTTCAATAATTTATCCACCTCTTTTGCTTCCTGGATAGCTTCCTCATAACGCTCCAACACAATTGCATTGAGCAATCCATTCACTTCCTTACACCTATCTATAAAGGCTTGCACTACTTCTTCAGCTGTTACACTTCCCTCTCTAAAATCAAATTCAAAAGTATATCAATACCTTCATTCATCTTTAAATATTAGAAGTATTGAAAATTATAACAACCTTATCTTTTTTGCAAGGGAAACACCACTTTCGAGCAACAACTTATTTTTCACAGGTGGTACTCTTTTTACTTTGTTGTCATAATATAAGCCAAAAAAAAAGTCCACAATTGTATCAAAAAGCCAGTGGATCTGTATTATCATACATCGCATAAAATCTAATACGATGTTTGTCATCTTTGGTAAAGTACTTCGGGCTGGCTGGAAAAAAATAAATAAAAAGAAATCAGTCCGGGATATAAATTTGATATTGGGAATGATTATACGAAGGGGTCCAAAGTACAGGTATTCAGGATGGAGAAAAAAGTGAAAGGACAGTCCTAAAATGATCAGGAATTTCACTTACCTAAATTTTAAAAGAAAGTGCTTGATCAGTTTAATGATTTCTATTCATGAATAATTAATGATAACGAATTTTATAGTACTAAGTAAATATAATTTGAAAAATTAAAGTAAAATCAAATCGAAATATAATTTGCAATATCATCTAACTTGAGATTTTGTAGCTTTTGTTTGATTATAAATCCAAACCAAACCTGCTATATTGCATTTTAAGAAGTAACACACATACCTTATTCCTCACAGTCATGCACATGACGAATTAATATATTATTAGACCAAAATGTCAAGTTTAATTTGAAGAAATGTCATTTGATAAATTCATGACCGTGTTTGCTGACTTTGCTTTGCTGGTACGCCGCTACCGCGTTAATGATGATTATTTTTAAGTTTTGTTGTAGAAGAAAAATAAACGTCAAATCGACTAGTCGTTCTGGGACTTTTGGGTCTTTCTACTTGACTACTTTTTTTTGCTTGTTTTCTAGGTTTCTAGTTATACTCTTTCCAACTCTTTCTAGCCTTTCTAGTGTCTGCACTCTGCGCGTAAGCTGAATTCCTCTCCTGCGCATAAACTCTGATAATAGTAAATTTTTTGAAAAAAAAAGAATATTTAAACAAATTGAATTTGGTTAAATAATTCAAAATTAATTAATTAATTTGAAATATAAAAGTTTCATTGATGATAATTAAAATATTTGTTGTATTCTTTGTTTATTTTTAACAGCTTTTTAAACTCCGGTCAGAGATTGGTCGCTGAAAGTGCCACCACTATTCGACTGATTCGACTAGTCGAAATGAAAAAATCGTTGCAGAAACAATAAACTAAAAAAATCTATTACCAATTCGTTACCTATTTACAAAATTAACTAGTTACTTTTAACTAGTTACATACCAACATACTGATTACTGC
>JAUESI010000002.1:113519-126491 GCA_032275145.1 Synergus laeviventris
ATTCCTGAATTTGTATCCAAACCAACCAGGTTCATTCCGATCTAATCCGATGGAAGTTTTCAATCCGAATTATTCAGAATCAATCCGATTTTTGACGGGATTATACGGATTTATTCGGATATACCGGATACATTCTGATCCAAACGGATTGATTCGACATAACCGTATTTGGATATAAAGTTTGGATTGATTCTGATACACTGGATTCTTGACGGATTAAAGTTCGGAATGACCGTATTTATTCGGATTGAAAAACTCCTTCGGATTAGATCGGAATGAAACTGTTTGTTTCGGATACAAATTTCGGAATTGTTCGAAAAATTTCGGATTTGTTCGGAATGAATTTTAATCCGAAATTTTCGCCTGGGTAAATTTTTAAGAATGTTCTAACAGTGCCAAACGCGAGGAAAATCTTACCTGAGGAAAACTGAGCGCAAAAAGAAGCGTGACAAATATAACGAAAGAACTAACAATATTCATGATGAAGACTTGATAGAAAATCACTTTATTACAAATTAAACACTCTGGGTGTCTTCAGTATAAAAAGTATGTTTAAAATGTGGCTTATTTTATTTTCAACTGGTTTATATACTATGTTCTATTATACAGATTTTTTTTGTAAAGAGAAGACAACATGGACTTGCATAAATTGAACAAAACATTTTTAAGGTTACTTTGAATATCGTAGAATAAAAGAAGTAGCATAAAGAAAAGTTTTGTGGACCAAACACAGTTTGATAACAATCGTCGATAATACTTAAATAACAATGTGATGTAGTCAGTAGACATTAAATAATTTAAGAAGTAGTTGCTGCTAGTTTTGCAAAGCGGATATTATTGCAAAATAGTTAATGTAAGCAATCTGATGTTAATGAAGAGAAACTAGGAAAATAGAATGACTGGAAAACCCCCATAGAATTTGCTATGTGAGTAGAATTTCGTTACACAATTTTAAATATTCATAATTTCCTAACATGAGAGTATAATTAGAATTATTCAGTAGGTATTCATTTAGGTGTAGAAACCCAAAGATTTTCTAAAAATAAACAAGTAAACAAAAATAAATAAATAAAAAATATATAAAATTAACTATCAATATAAATTTAATCCGTTGCAATCCGAATGAATCCGATCAATCAGAACATTCAATTCCGAATGAATCCAAATTTATTCAAATTTTTCGGAATCATTCGGATTGAAAACTTTCTTTGACCTAGATCGGAATGAAACTGTTTGTTTCGGATACAAATTCAGTTAGAACTTTCGATCCGAATAATTTCGAAAAAATTCGGATAAGTTCGGATTCATTCTTATTCGAATTGATTATTCTGATCAATTCGGATTGATCGGAATCATTCGGATATTCGGAATGATTCGAAAATTTCCGGATTTCTTCGGAATGAATTCCAATCCGAAACGTATAGGAACGGATAGCCTGTCCATACCGAAAATTTTACTCATCCAAAAAATTTCGGTTGGGTAACGGATAGATGCGGATAGGATCGGATAGACTGAGGATTGAAACGTTATCCATTTTAATCCGAATCTATACATATTATGTGGACTTATTTAGTATAAATAATTTCTGTTGAATTATTTTCGGATTGAAAATAATTAAATCGGATAAGGATCGGATAAAACTGTATTCGAAACTTAACCAATTATATCCATTATTTTATATCTGATTTGAATACTATTCCTGTAACTGAAAACGATTTTACATTAAACATGGGATTAAAATCGAATAGGTGGCGTTCGTCACGGATTTATTTTTAATGAAAACAGAATATTATCATGGAGAGTGAAGACTAGTCGCGTCGAAGTTTTTCTTCGACCCTCTAGGTCTTCCAGAATATATCTGTATATTGAACCATACAAAACTGACACGATGAGCCTTTAATTTCTTTTTTAATAATCAACTTTTAGGGTACAGTATGTTTGCCTTTATATTTTTACCAGGTAAAATAATATTTGATAATAACTTTCAATAACCAAAGAATTTTAGTATTATAGTGTTATATAACAATTACAGAAAATAATAAATATCTAATAATAAGTCGAACACAATTTTCTTGACTTTAAAAATATTTTTATATGTATTAATTTTTTAGTTGATAAATTCTAATAAGTCTTTTGAATTTATTTTTTTTCCATTTTTCCATTTGTTTGATGTTTATGAAATTTACTGACAGTTGATTGAAACCACCTCTGAACCAGAAGAGCATTTTTCCGATTTGTCGCATGTTATGTTCGATGGTGCCTTAATATAACTCGAAAAGCAAAGTTTCGCGATGGTAGGGAGCATCTTGAAGAAACCCTGGGATCCAGAATCCTGGCGCGAGGTTTAGTCGATGTTTCACCTTAACATTGCCAACAAGTTTAAATTTGATTATCATATCTTTCCAAACATTTTGGAATTTGGCAATTTCAAATTATAGACGAGAAACAATCGTGCGAATAATTTTGAACCGACGACAGTAAGTTAAAGAAAAAATAATTTAAAATCAAATTTTTTTAAATAAAAAAAGTAATAATAACAACATGTAATAAAATAATAAACTTATTAAATATATGGCAAGATAATACATAATGAAACGGATAGATGTAATAAATTACCCATAAGAATATCATTTTTTTTTAAAATTTTTTTGCATTTAACTAATTTGTAAAAAACTAAATATATTTGGTAGAGCACAATTTTTCTTATCAGAGATTAAGAAATGTTGTAGTATAACTGTTTATTTAATAAGCAATATTCAAAAAAGTAAAAAAATTTTTTAATTATTTAGATTAGGATATAAAATTTTTTTTTAATTGTGTTTTATAGTTGTAGGGTTGCAGTGCTCATTTCTACTTTTGCCAAAATCTTCAAATTGTCGCAAACTCATTTGCGTTCTTATCAAAATAATGGTGAGTGCGATTTCCCCAGGACCAAGGAGAAAAAGTTCCATAATGCCAACCGCGATAGATGAGACGACAAATCTTCTGATGACCTTCGGGATTCTGCTTCTGATGCTTGTTGTCCTATATGTACTGTTTATAATAATATTTTAGAAAAAGGGAGATTCATTATGGTAAGTTTATTTCATTTATTAATCTAACAGTGTTTCTTTAAAAATAAATTACAAAAAAATAAATCACAAAAAAATATTTATAAAAAATTTAGTAAATTAATTAAATTAAATTAAAAATTGCATTTCGTTGTTAATAATTATATAATTATTTTCTACTGCAGGGTTAATCTAAGATCTTCATTGAAAAATTTATCTTGCCAAAGACGAGATTCAGAAGACAGGACTTCTAGGATGCACAAAATCTCATCATCAATGATTCCAGGGGGGGGTCAGTCGACGATTAATCTTGACAGATTAAGCCTTATAATAATGACCAATTACCATAGTATATCATAGAATATATATTGTAATACGTAAGAGCAGTATCAAAAAGTCGAATTCTCTGAAAATATCTAAAAAAGAAAATTTAATTTCTTCGACAAAAGTCAACAAATACAATCAAACAAAGAAACTCGCACTGTCATCATCAAAATAAAAGATCCAATTAAACGATTCGTTTCATAGATCTTAGAATTTTTTCTTAACATCCAACTCCCTTCATTCTGTACTCTTAAAAAAAAAATTAGCCTTCAGATTTTAGAGTTCTAGGTGTATTTTGTGAAAAATTGTCAAGAGCTAGAATTCTTTAGCTATTTTAAATCCGTCATAAGTCTTATGAAAAGAGAGGAAAAAATTTGGAATAAAACTTTTTGACCAAAATAGATTACAGATTTGTAATTTTAACTTGGATTATCCAATTAAATCGATTTACAATTTTATTGTTATTAGATTTTATTTTTTTTTTGTATAGGGATTGTGCTTTTTCTAGATTTTAAATTTGCATCTTTGGAACTTTTGGCATTATTTCTTTGAAATTTGCTGGTTTGATAAAATTGATGATCTCACGAGGCAGAAAAGAAAAAAAAATTTGACGATTCGAGGCGTGGGTGTATAGTTTGAAAATAGCCGATACTTCCAGCTCGCGTTCAAATAGAAAGATCCCATATCCGATATTTTCGGTAGCTCTTCCAGAAATAACTTGGACAGACGTGAGCGAAAAACCACCTGGAAGCTGGCAACTACCATCAGGGCGTGGCAGAAAGATTGATTGGATCTAATCATTTTCTTTTTCCATTTCTTATTACCACCCTTAGAAGCTGTTCTGCAAATATGAAGACAAAGCAAAGTCTTGATTGTTAAGAAGAAGATATAAAAGAAGAAATATGGTATTCGCGTTTAGGAAATTCTATTAAAAGTTCAAATATTTATGCAGCATTCCATGTCAAGTTACCACTGTTGATCCCGACCCGACTTGACATGGAATACTCCAAATGTATAATAAAATTGTATAAATATACGTATAAAATATTTTTCGCAATCGGACTTTCAGCAAACACACTTATTCTCTCTGTCTCTCTCCTCGCTATAAATCTCATTTACAATTCAAGATTTGACGTCCGTAGACTACTTAGTAGACAACAATTGTACTCAACATCCACATAAACTTGAATAAATTTCAAGTCGAAATTTATGACTAATATTTCTGCAAATATTTATCTCTTTTCGAAAATTGTCACAGATTCACAGAAATGATTCCATGGATTTGTCTAATTGTAAACTTAAGAACTCTTATGCTTGAAGTAATCATTTCTGAACGTCTGATTCATGAACTGGCCGATTTTAGTCCTTATCCAAACTGGTGGAAGAAGAGCGAAAAATGCTTGAACGCCATGAGCCCAATAACCCGTGCTTGTGTCGACTTTCCCGAGCGTGGCAATTGCATTCCTGGCGTAAGTTGTTGCGTCTGGTACAAATAGACTAGAAACCTGAAAAATCAATTTTAAAAATGTTAGATTATTGGACGCGTGCCACCGAAAGGATTCCAAAAATACAAAAATAGTTTTTATATTTCGATTAAGAGAGATTTTATCGCGAAAAGAAAACGCAAGGTGGAGAGACGCCAGCAATTTGCCCACCTCGCGACTTTAAACAAATGTAGCAGGTGAACTGAAGGTTATAAACTGCGTGTTATTTTTTTCTTGTGTTCTCCTCGATGGCACAAATGTTTTGCCAACTTAGAGAATAAAAATACCTGGAGTCTTTGACTGAAAGCGTTCATTTTTGTATTGACGAAAAGGGGAGTGAGATGCTGAATCGTGAGTCCAAATCTGGAATATTCCGCTCTTAGGGCTTCAGAAAAACTGTTGATGTAGACTTTTGTGGCTGCGTAGACGGTCATTAAGGGCAGGGGTTGCATCTCTGAGCCGGAAGAAATATTGACAATTGCACCCTTTCTAAGTTCCTTCATCTGCCCGATTATTAATCGGGTCATCATTGTAGTTGCGCCTACATTCACATTGATGATGTCCCAGAGTTCCTCTTCAGGGACTTCGCCAAGGTACATGGGGTAGGCGTATTGTTTTCCAACATTGTTCACTAGAATTTTAAAAATACGATTTTTAGAAATTTTATTTGTTATTGTATCCGAACCAAAATGAATGAATCCGATCGGTTCGAACTGAATTCTAAATCAAGACGAAGATTATTGAAAAAAGGAAGAGAATGAGAATCACTATAAATATAAACCATAACAAGGAAAATTTTAACTCAAATAAAAGATATATTAGAAAAAGAATGTACGAAATAGAGAAAAAATAATTGATTGATGAAAGAAAAAAGATCAACTATATTTACATATATTATAATAACTGATCAATATTTACCTAAAATTCCAATTGAAACGTCCTTGAGTTGTAGTTCAATTTTTTTGAAGACTTCCTTTCCTTCACTAAAGTCAGCCTCTATAATTTTGACCTGTATTTTGGGATTAATTTTTAAAATTTCATCTCTTGTTTTCTCTAATCTTTCTAATGTTCTGCTTATAAGAATTAAGTTGACACCCCTGGCAGCAAGTTCCTTTGAGTAAGCTTTACCAATTCCGTCAGTGGAACCTGTTACGACTGTTGAAGATTAATCTGTTATTAATCTTGGTCACATTACCATATAATTCTTATGTAAGAAAAAAGACAATAACACTAATTTTTATTAATTTCATTAGGAAAATTTAGTAAAACTATCATCTTATTAATTATCAAACTATAAAAATGATTATTATTACTATTATCTTTTATTGTGTAATATTTACCTGCCCATTCGCCAAATGTAGTCCTGAAATCCACGGGTTGTGAATTCCATATTGGGAGGAAAATCTCCCAGAGAGAATAAAAAACTCGACTGACGAGGTCCAATAATACCCATAGGATAATTAGACCAACTATGAGCCAAAGAGCAATATTCACGAACATTTTGCTGAAATCAAACCCATAATTAGATATATGTAATCCAAAATTTTTATTAAATTTAAAAATGAATTATCAATGAATAAATTCAGATCTTTTTCAAATCTAAAAAAAGGAATTCGTTACTATACAAATGTTTAATAAAATATAAAATTAATTTTTTTATGTAAATCTATACCTTCAAAAATTATACAAAATTATTATTAATATTATTATTAATATATATATGTAATATAATATAAAAATATATACTTTCACCCTTACTTTCTAAATAAAGAAAGTTACAAGTTTTAAATCAATTTCAGTGGAGAAAAAAGAACACTTATAATTAATTAATACATCACGAATACAAAAAAATCAAGCGTCAAATTGATTTCTGTCCTCCGGAACGTAATTCAAAGACACCGTCTATCACAGTACTAAAATGTCCACTGTGCACAACCAAGTGATATCATGATCGTACGAAACACATACCGAAGGACTTTCTCCAGCCATCGCAACAATTTTCACTTCTCCAGACCAATCAAAATGATTCAGCCTATAATCGATTTTTCTTTTTAATTCTCCGTAGTTTTATATCTTACATTTAAACTATATATACTGACCTCCAGTTATCAAAACATTTTAAAGTTTCAGCATTTCGCAATAATAAATTGATAAAATGAACAATATCAAACAAGGAATGTTGTTGAAACGAGATCAGGACCTTGACACAATGAGAAATAAATTGTAAATGCTAAATTGCCTCGAAATTAAAAAATACTGTTATCGATAGATTTTTGTAATAATTGTATAACATGAAATTGTATGGTATGCCAATATATAACCGGTTTTTGCAATAATGGTACCTTCATTACTATACCCAATAATTTTGAAGGAAACCTCCCTGGCAAAAGTTTCGGATTGAAGTTTATTCCGAAATTTTCTGATAAATTCTAAAATTTGTACCTGACAACCAAACATTCATTCCGATCTAACCGGAAGCCCATTCAAAATTAATCTGAACTTTTAATCCGAATGAATCCGGATATAATGTATATTCATTCGGATATACCAGATTCATTCGCATGGATTCGGATTCAATCGGATTGAAATTAATTTCGAAATCATTCCTGAATTTTTCAATCCGAATCAATCAGAACTAATCAGTATCAATCCGAAATTTTAATTCCACATGAATTCGGTCAATTTGACTGAACCCAAATTTTGCGGAATCATCCGAATTCTTTCGGATAGACCGGATTCATTCGGATTGAAATTAATTTCGAAATCATTCCAAATCATTCCTGAATTTTTCAATCCGAACTAATCAGTATCAATCCGAAATTTTTATTCCAAATGAATTCGGTCAATTCGAATGAATCCGAATTTTTCGGAAACATTCGAATTTTCGGATGGATTCGGATTCATTCGGATTGAAATTAATTTCAAAATCATTCCAAATCATTCCTGAATTTTTCAATCCGCATCAATGCGAACTTTTAACCGGAATGAATTCAGCCAATCCGAATCAATCAGTATCAATCCGAATTTTAATTCCAAATGAATTCGGTAAATTCGAATGAACTAAAATTTTGCGGAATCATTTGAATTGATTCGGATATAAAGGATTTATCCGAATTAATTTGAATAGACCGGATTCATTCGGATAGATTCGGGATGATAGGATCATTTCGGATTAATTCGGATAAAAAGTTCACATTGATTTGGTAAAGATAGAAAAATTTGTTTACCTTAAACTCTGTTTTTTCTTCTTTAAAAAGTTTCTTCACTTTGGAACAGATTCGATCGGTCTGAAATTTTAACTAAGCTGAAAAATTGTTGACACATTGTTATTAATAATAGTGAATGAATGTACAATTTTTTTCAGAAGGAATAAGTTCTATAAATTTAGTAACGACTGCTTACGAGAGAAGTTTGGAAAATACTAGATTGATTTCTCTACAAAGTATTATAGAACCGCATTCGTAAATACTGGCTGGAATTAAATCTATCTTTCACTTTCATGGTGATGCTTTTCAATCCATGTGGCAACAAGGAAAGTTCAATAGCATATGGAAATGACACAGGAGTTTTCTAAAAAGAAAAAAGAGTTTATAAATTATAGGAGAGACTGGTTTTAATATATACGAATGTAAATATAATCTTTTATATTATTTTATTAATGTGTCATTTGTAATGTATTATAAGATACTGATAGAAACAATTGTACAAGAAATCGTGAGACCCTGGCAAAAGTTTTGAATTGAAATTTATTCCGAAATTTTCTGAATCATTCCGGAATTTGTGTCCGAACCAAACGGTTTCATTCCGATCTAATCCGACCGAAGTTTTCAACCCGAATCAATTCGAACGTTCAATCCCAATGAATCGGAATTAATCCGGTCAATACGAATGAATTCGAATTTTTCAAAATCGTCCTGATTCATTCGGACAGATCAAATTTATTCGGATTGGGATTTCGGATTAATTCTGATTAATTTTATTTGACCTGATTGATTCGAAACTTTTATTTGAACTTTTAATGCGATTGAATCCGGTCAATCCGAATTAATCACAATTAATCCGAAATTACATTCCAAATAAATCTGGTCATTCCGAATGAACCCGGTTTATCCGTTTTACATTTTTGGAACTAAATGTAGTATTATATAATAAGAAAGATTTGAGTTATAAAACAGAGCAAAACAACAAAAAAATAGCTTGTCTGGGTTTTACCTTCTGCATTAAAATCAGCAAAAATGCTTTTAGAATCAACAGACAATTATCATCTTATGAACAATCAGAGTCGTATAATCACAATTTAGACTGATTTGTATTCGCAGTGTCATTAGGCGATAAACGTTTTGCTGGCAAGATCACTACATCACTGGAGGACAAACTTAGTCAAAGAACGGAATTATTTCTACACATTTAGACGAATGATAAATGATAAAAATGACGTAATATCATGATGCAAAAAAAAACGAAAAAAGTAGAACATAGACTGAACATTAATATAAATTTCTTTTTACCTATTTTGTAAGAAAAATATGAGTGTAAATGCAATTAGCGAAGATGTATGAGTTAAACTTTTTAAAAGATATGCCTATTATTATAATTAATGCATTATGAAAAAATAATACAAAAAGAAAAATAATGATTGCAATGAGACATAAGATTAAATGCTAATGTATAAATTCATTAAATATTCATTATATGATTAGCATTATAAATTTAGAAAGAGTAAAGAGAAGGGAAATTCAATGAGAGAGACTGGTTGCACTTGGATTTACCTGAAAGTACCAATAACTATGATAAATCTCTAGAACAAATTAAGTTTTAAAAGCAGTATTTTCCTTTACTTGTAAATTATAATTATTTAATTATATGTAATTTATATAAAAAAGCAGGAAAAAAAAAATATACAAGTCTTTTAAAATTAAAAATGGTTTGTATATTATATACTATACAATTGTGGATAAAAGACAAAGACAAGAGTTATAGTAAATAACCGTTTAATTTAAATTAAAGTTAATATAAAACTTCAAGTTATTAACAGGGTTCTGTTTTAAACATTCTGTAATAAACAAACTGTATACCAAAAGTGAAGAATAATTCAATTATTTCAATGAAAATGTGATGGTTCTAGATATACAAGTTTTAAAATATCTAATTCACAACTCATGCCATACAAAATTTTACTTTAAATACAATCTAGACGTCATGAACATAATTCGTAGATTTGTATTTGGATGAAAGAAATCGCATTCTCACACATGCGCATATTACATTAGCTTAGATATAATCTATTACACATGAATCGAACATTTCATATATTCGTATAATCCTTCTATAAACATATAATAATTTTAGTAATTATTACTCATATTATTAATGTAGTGAATTTCGTTGTTTTTTTTCTTGGGGAAAAAAAACTTACAATATTAAAATAAAATGTGTTTTTCTTAATGGACGCAGATAATTTTCGTTTTTTTGTGAATCAATGAAAATATGAATTCTCAACATTTGAGAGAACTTGGATAATTACCATTTCAGTGGTAAGATAATAGGAAGATATTGAATGAAAAGTTAAAAGGATTATTATTCGCGGACGCAGATAATATTAGTCTTTTTTTGCTTCATTGATAAAATAGAGATTCGCTGTAACTTTCAAGATTACAATCCATGAAAATAGATTTTTTATCTAATCATTCGAACTCGATGAAAACTCAGCAAAGTTAATTTTGATTAAATATGTGATTAACCTAACGGTAACAATTAGTAGGCGGCATCGTTAAGTAAAATTTATCTTTTTTTTAAAATGACACCTTTTGTATAAATGATCCATAAATATCAGCCACTTATATTAAAGAGAAATCTCATTAAGTGGCAGGGAAATGAAAAAAAAATAGTCATAAAGAATTATTAATGAAGTTATTTTGGCTATGTCGGAAAGAATGATAATCAGAGCCAAAGTAATTGAGAATCAAACGATTATCAAAGAATAATTTGAGATTCAATATCCTTTTTGGATAATTGTCGGAAAGTATTAAAAACAGACTAATCACATGACTAATCCATGATTTAAAACTAAAATGCCGGTTCGCAAATAAACAATATTTGATAATATAGAAAAATATTTTTCTGATACAATTGAAGAGACTACTTTGAAATGTGTTTGATGAGAAATATAATACCTTCTCTTTAATCAATAAATGTTGGAATTATATTAAAAAAGTGAAGTTTATTAAGTTTGCACTTGTTGCAATGTTTATAATATGATTTATGAAGAATCTCAAATCTTTGTAATTTATTTCGAAGAGAGAATTAAAAAATAATAATATAGTAAAACATTTTTTTTTACAATTGAAGAGATTACTTTAAAATGTGTTTGATGAGATATATGACTTTTTCTTTAATCAATAAATTATAGGATTAATATTAAAATAGTGAAGTTTATTTATAGATCATTCTCTATACGAATTTTAATGAAGATAATGTTTAAATTTATCCTATCATTTGTATGTCAGAAGTGGGACTTTACAAACTAGTTGGGAGTTAAAAATGATGCAATGAAAATATGTCTTAATTAGACTGATTCTCTTTTGCCATGAAGGATTTTATTAACTCGTTGCGAGTTATAAATAATGAATTTCGTTTTTAAAAAATGCCATTAGAAAGACATTTTTTAGTGTCAGAAGTGGGATTTTGCAAACTCGTTGCGAACTATGAGTATAAAATTAGTTATCATCGGTATCTGGTTGAAAGCAGAGACCTAATAGCATGCTTCCCATACTTTACGGTCAGTTTTCGAAAATTAACATTTAATACAATTGAAGAGATTCTTTGTAACGTACCCTTGTAAAAAGTTGAAAATTAAGGTCGGATTCTTAGCTTGGCAAAACTAAGTACCAGTAATCTTAGAAGAGGAATACAAATTTGATAAACAAAACCAAATCTTTGTGTTTACCTCGAAACACTTTTCGACCATTGAATTCGTCGCGAAAAAACAAAATATATATATATATATATACCACTATAAACGTGTTCTCATCTCCTCGTTATTACGAGTAAATATTAGTATTCCTAGAGTTAATGCCGGTTTTCTTCCTGGCTTCGAAGGTCAAAATTTTCTTCGATGTTAATGAGATAAAGACGAGACAGAAAGTAGTTGAACCAGTTTAATCCAGACCTCCAAGACTTGAATTGGCTGATCTGCACAAGTTTGGGTCTCATGTCTGTAAACAAAGAGTTGAACATCAGTCTTTTTTCTATCAGGAAGCTTTTAAGCAAACAATTTTTCAATATGATTTCCTAGTAACTTATTTAATATCTTAATATTAGAGGATTAAAATGAAGCTCGAATTGGAAGGTTAGAACGGCCACATGGTCCGATTATCTAGTTTTCTTTTTTACAATTTTTAAGAAATTTACTGGTCTAGATAACAAAGAATTCTAAAGCCGAGGAATGGAGGGAGTAAATATATGAAAAACATGATTTGATTCTGAAAATGTGAACATTCGAGAAGCATTTGTAAATTAGCTTTTTCGAGTTAACTTTACATCCAGAAATTGCATTTTGCCAATGAGAATATCAAAGTTGATGTAAGGCGATTTAAATATAACTAAAATTTGGAAATTAGAATGTATTGTATCACTTACCATCTTTATTTGAGTGAAGAGCTTTTCTGTTCTGAAAAGTTCTGGTGAGATCGGAAGACGCGAAGAGATATTCCGAAACATCGTAGTATATTTTTGATGTTCAACTTTTCTTATTCAGTCCAATTTCCTTATGAATTAATATAGTTGAGCTTAAAAATATTTTCAAACTTTCGAAATACAGAATTGAACTGAACATTATAATTTTTAAAAATAGAAGAAGCGTGATGACGCGTCACCTTATCCCTTAGGTATAGGAGTTAAGAACAGAAATCAGAAATTCAGAATGAACAGAATGGAATAGAAATTGATAGAAATGGAGTAATGGAGTATGGACGACAGGCGTCAGGCACAGATTACAGAAGTAAAGCTGGACGCTGGTACGTACAGGACGATATACGTAGCAACGGTAACAACGGTAACAACCAAACAACTAATAATACGCGCATTGTCTCTTGGGACTTTGTGGTGCTTGGTGG
>JAUESI010000002.1:128206-153748 GCA_032275145.1 Synergus laeviventris
AATTAACTTTAAATAAAATGTAATAAATTTAAATTAAATTAAATAAAACTTTAAAAATTAGTTTAATTAAAAAATTGCCACTCTTTCAAAAATGTATTAAAATTAATAATTATAACATCTTTCTTAACATACCGAATCTTAAGTTGAAACCGAAACAATGTTGCACTAAATATATAATAATAAAACGTTTTAGGTGCACTGACTTTTCTGTGAATGAAAGATCAAGTGTCAGGGACAAGGTTTGAATACTAACTGCATTCATTCAATGATAATTCAAGTAATATTAAAGAGAATCCAATAATGAAAAATTTTTCAAAATCTGCTTCATTAGACTATTTAAGTTCCAAGAAACCAAATTTAATTTCCTGTACATCGATTTTTTGATAATAAAATATTTTACCAAACAGTTTTTTAATATTTTTAAATTTATGCCAAAAAAGTTGATTTATTTATTTTTCTAAACCTCTCGTTATCAGATTATCTATAAACGATTCGGTTAAATTTGAAAGGTCGTTCGAAACTATGTTAAGTCTCCAGGAATCGGATTGCAAGTAACTGTCGACCTACTTGTAAGAACGCAACAGTTTATCTTATTTTATATTTTTGGTAAAATGACTTTCGTAACGAGCCATTGTTGACTCACTCAGATAGGAAAAGCAAATTTTATTCAAATATTTTAAATAAAAATGAGATAGTTTTTGCAATGTAAGAAAAGAAAAATTTTTTTAAACCTGCTACTATTGTGACTTTTATGTAAATTAGTTTTACAAACAGCCAAAATAATACCAAAATATGCTAAAACTGGTAATATTTTCTTAATTTCAATTTTCGCAAAATTCAAAGGAATTCTAAAAAATTCTAAAGATATCAATAGATTTTTTAAACAAATAAAGATGGATTTAATCAAAATCTTCCAAATTTAAGGTCAATTAAAAATAATCATAAGTGGATTGAAGAAAATTCAAGAAATTCAGAGGAATTTAATAAAATTTTTGGCGAATTCATAAAGAATTCAAGACTGGAAAGGGCCTTGAATTATCCTATAATACTAATGTTAGTAATTTTCCAGATGATTCAACTTTACAAATTGAACCAAGGTGAAAAGATAACAAATCCCCAGAATTTGTGAAACAGGTGAAAAAAGGTGAATGCTGAAATTAATTTTAGAAGTGAATTTTTGAAGTGAACATTATATTTATTGATTTAAACTCAAATTCTTGATTTTATTTCTAATAAAACTATTTTTCAGAAAGGCCGGTTGCCATAAGTATAATCCATGAGTTCTGAGAATTACCATGAGAAGATGGCAAGGTTCGAGGATTTTCATTTTCATCCTCGAAATTTGGTTGCCAATTCTTTCCAAAGGAGGTACATAATGTACAAAACAGTACAAAATATAAAAAATATTTAGCTTTTATTTAAAAATAAATTTTTTCTCTCTACAATATATTGTGAATTGTTTTATTTTATGAAAAAAAAATATATTTTTCAGAGCCATCAATAGGTAGCAGAGAAGTATGGGGGGATTCAAAAAATGCAATAAATTTTGATAACGAAAAATTTATAGATATTAAGTCTTCATTTTCGTGGACTGGGCCAAATGCTCTCGCCCGATCTTCGCTTTTAGAACGTCAAGAAAAATTACAGTTCAATTGCGAATTAGTTCCAGACAAAGAAACTCGACAGCAAATTCTCGCTCCTGAAGAATTTCACAACATTTTGGTCGACGAAAAACACAAGCTGCTCTACTGTTATGTTCCTAAAGTAAACATTGAAATTTCATTCGCCAAATATTTAATAATAATATTTTTATTTGATGAGAATAAATAAATAAATATATTTGTCTAGGTAGCCTGTACAAATTGGAAACGAGTGTTGATGATAATAACAGGAAAGTGGAATGGCAATGATCCTCTCGATATTCCAGCCGACCAAGCTCATGCCTCTGGAATTGAAAGGCTCAGCAATTATACGTTACCAGAAATCGAAAATAAATTAATTTATTATGATAAACTTATAGTCGTACGCCATCCTTTAGAAAGGCTTCTTTCAGCTTATAGAAACAAATTGGAAGCCAGGCATCAAAAAAGCTCGAAATATTTTCAACAGCGATTTGGAAGAAAAATAATCAAAGTAAGAAAAACTATTAAGATTCAAGTATTATTTGAAACTGAAGCATATACTTTTAGTAATCAATTTGTGTTTTAAATTATATTTTACACAGAAATTTAGAGCAAATGCAACGAAGGAAGCTTTAAGCAAAGGTGAAGACGTCACTTTTGGGGAATTTGTAGATTATATAACGGAAAAAAGGGGGAATGGAATCCAAAATGAGCATTGGAAGCCTTTTTCTGATTTGTGCCATCCCTGTATAGTTAATTATAATCTCGTCAGTAAATATGAGAGCCTGGTAGAGGATGCAACTGAAATTTTGGAAAGAATAGGCGCCGAATCAGTATCGTAAGATTTTTTTAATTCCTTAAATTAATTAATTTGTTTGAACAAATAAAATAGTATTTAATTAAATTTTAGATTTCCAGCAAGGTTTTCGAAAAATGAACCTACTTCAACAAAAATGGACGAGTATTATTCGACTTTAAGTTTCAAGCAACTTCGAAAACTTGCAGATTTGTACAGATTAGACTTGAAGCTCTTTGATTATTCTCTGGAGGAGATTTTGGGATTCTCGATAGCATAAATTTACAGAATCCTTGACCTCAATTAATGTGATATGTATTATTGAATTAAAAATAATTATAATATTTATAACTATAAATAAAATTATCGTCTGTGAAAAAATAAATCCATTAAGAGTTAACAAAAAGTTTAATAAATCTGTATGATTGTACATTGGATGGATATGATTACAAATAAAGACGCGGCGCTAAATTAAATATTAAAACAAGAATTGAGGAGGAAGTATGTAAAAAAACAATTCGTAAATTAAAAAAGTACTCTAAGATGTAAATATTCCAGTAATCGTGAAAATACGTTACAACTTGAATAGTCGATCAAAAAAGCAATTATAATTCATTAAAACTTAGGTAAAAATTATTAGAAAAAGGGCATTACGATTACTGTAAATATGTACTTAATTTTTAAATGCTTCTCCTCAATTAGAAACGCTATTTATTTAAAAGTTAAAGTCTAAACAAGTTTGACATCCTTATCTTAATTTAATTACATAACACATTAAAGTTGACTTAAATTTTAAGTAGGAATAGTCAATTTCCAAGTTTGATACTACAATTTACAAGAATAACTCCTGACAAATAAATTAAACAGAACCCACACTGCAATTCGGTGTTTTATTTTTTCCTTTAAATAAAATTTTGAAATTGAAGTTCATGAGTTTCGATTTTCCAACCACGATGTCAATTGGTATTATTTCTCATTCGATGAACGGACATAAACCTCCTTGATAATTAAATGGATTCCTTAAATTATAGAGAACGAAAACTATTAGAAATATCAAAACCTAATTTAAATTTAGAAAAAGTAAAAGAGTTGCAATATAATTTAATTAATGATTTTGGAAAAGGTGTTATTTTTTTCGAGTAGATTTTACTACTTACGGGATTTATGTATTATGATTGAACTTCCACAAGAATGAAATAGAATTATAGGCACTTCTGACTGAAAACCTGAAATTCATATTCTCTCACGTCTTGTACTTGAAGGCTCTGCCAGAACTCTGGAGAATTTTCAATTAAGTTTCGGATTCTTTTGGTTGACTGATATCCAACTGGAATACTTTGAATTTTTGTTTGCATTTCTGAAACACACAATCAGAATTATTAGATACAAGATATAAAAAAGAATAATTTTATGTATGTTCTAGAAAACAAAAAAGGTTTTACTACTTACAGATCTGGTTAAGAAGAACATGATTGGTAGCGACCCTCTGGAATGAAGTTGAGAGGTAGCTCTACTAGGTTGATATTCGCTTCTTCACCAAACATTAAAGCCAAGGAATGCTCAACCAAGACCATGGTTGGCAAATCTGGCTCTAACTCTGGGTAATAATATGAGTATTTCCCTATTCATTAGAGGAAGATCTGGATTGATCTGACGAATGATGAAGAAGTATGTGTGACCTTCAGTCATCAACATACATTAATGATTATATTAATGGGTTGGAAACAATATTACATTGACCTCGAACTCCAGCAATGGTGTATACTGAGTACATATTAATAGTGCTCACAGAATATATAATTCGATGAAAAAATTTTTAGATAATAGGACGTAACAATTTTCGCTTTTTATCATTAAATAAAAATAGGAAGTGAAGTTAATACAATTTTATGAAATTTATCTGCGAATAACAACGCACGTAGTACAGTGTTAAATTCGAAAATTATGAATTGAAACATTTAGTTACATTTTATTCGATGATAATAATTTAGAGATAAGTTATTAAGTAATAAAAATTTTTTTATTGGTAATTCGAACTCCAGAAAACTTAGCAAAGTTATATTTTAGTGAAAGATAATACTTAAAAGTATAAATTATCGTTAGAAAGCTGTCAACATTTCAAAGACGAAACAAGTTAGATAATTTTAACATCTTCAAAATTACTGAACTTATGGTTTCTTGAATTATTTTACAAACAGTAAACAGTATATAATAGTAAATATACACATATTGTAAGAAAATATGTAGCGACAAAGAAAATTAATTTCGACATTTAGCCAATAGATAGAAGCAGGACATTTTATTCAAATGAATAGCCGCTGATGCTCCACTGTTTAGTGAATTTAGTTAAATTTTTTTTTTATAACACTGGTTAATATTTGTTTTTACACAAAAAATTGTTGACTCATGGATATTGATAAGCAGTTATAAAATGTTTATTGTCAAAACGCTTCGTCATTCGACTTTTGAGTGATCATTAAGGAGAAACAAGAAGAAGCTAGGCTTCTTTAGTTTTATTATTAATATATTATGCAATAATTAATATAATATATTGTAAGAAAATATAAAAGATGTGTTATTTCGGTTTTTTGTGGATAGCAGAGCATTTAGCAGCTGATTCCAAAATGTTTAGTAAATTTAGTTGAATTTTTCTTATAACAGGTTATTGTTGTTTTTATACCTAATATTTTTGAGCCATGAAAACTGATAAACATTGATAAAATGTTTATTGTTAAAACGCTTCGTCATTCGACTTTTGAGTGATTATTAAGGAGAAGCAAGAAGCTAGCTTGTGTTATTATTAATATTATATAATAATTAACATAATATATTGTAAGAAAATATGAAAGACCATGTGTTATTTCAACTTTTTGTGGATAGCAGAATATGGCAGATGATTCCCCAATGTGTAGTGAATTTGATTAATTTTTTTTTACTGAACAGGTTATTATTTTGTTATATACAAAAATTTTTAACCTATAAAAATGAATAAACATTGATAAAATGTTTATTGTCAAAACGCTTCGTCATTCGACTTTTGAGTGATCATTAAGGAGAAGCAAAAAGCTAGGCTTCTTTAGTTTTATTATTAAAATGAGGACAATGATGTCAAAGGTCTTCGCCTATATAATTATAAATTTTATGAATAAAAGTTTCTTTTATTGCGTATTGGAAAATGTTAGAAATAGAACCCAAGAAATCTACGATTAAGTCGAATAAATTAGGAATCCTTACGAGTTTTTAAATTTAATCAGCATTTTAGTTTCAATAGTTAATTTAATAATTTAATGAAAAAATTAAGTCTGAATCAGGAAGTCTTTTACAATGAGCTTTTAGCTTGTAGATAGAGATCCACAGGCTATTCAGAATTCAATAGTGATCACTGATTCTCCAAGTGAAGGTTTATCTAAATAATCAATTACGTAATTAATTTTATGAAAGAATGAATGAAGTCTTTAAAATGAGCTTTTAGCACATAAATATAGATCAAAATATTTTTGTCAAATCACATAGTGGCCGCTGGTTATCCAGGATGCGGACAGTTTGTCCGCATTATTAAATCACTTCTAAAAATTGTTTTAGTAATGATTCTTAGAAAATTAGGTCGGATTTTAGCCGATAGATAAAGATCGACAAATACAATTTATGGAAATCGCATAGTGACCGTTGGTTCTTCAATATATGAACACTAGTAATATAATTGCATCAAATCTCATAGTGACTGCTGATTCTCCTGTGTGTGGAGAGTTCATTTTGTTTTGGAATATTTTTTGCAATTAACAAACGCTATTTTTTTTATTAGATCAGCTTTAGTAATTGACTCCAAGAAAACTAAGATGTGATTTTGTGTTAAGATTTACCATGAGCCATCGAAGAATGGATTTGATGGCTCACAGTTGCGTTGCTTACCAATTACATTTGGAATTGTTGGGCCAATGCATAGCCATAGCACGATGTGCAGACAGACAATTGATGGAGTTTGGCCATACCTAAACAAAATAACGGAAATAAATTATAAATAATTTTTATGTCAACTATGATAAATACAAGTTTTCGGAAATAGTCCTCTAATGTTAAAAAAGACTATAAATTAATTTCCAACTCATAACGACCATATTCAAATTTCAAACAATAAGGACGCTAAGATTGCGCATCATTTTCGATCAATAAGCTGCATTCCAACAGACTTTATTTTTCATAAAAATTTCTTCAAATCATTATAGGAAGTCAAATTTAATTGATTCATCAAAACCAGAATGAAAATTTCAGTTACAAAATGTATTGTGACCAACAATTAGTTGGAAATGAAAAAGCATCAAACCTAACCAAAAAATTTGCACGCTTATACAATTCCAGAATTACTGGTTATTTTACTTAAAAATTGAATGAATATAATTAGCTCTTCTTTTAATATACATTTTGTTTGCTTCTTGTACAATTATTAACATATAAAAAAGTAAAATAATACTTACAAATTCACAGAGACGTAAAAAAGTGCCAAAACGAGTCCACTGACAAGAAAGTAGGAAGAGCAATTGGAAGAAATGAAAATGAAGCCAAGCCCTTGAGATGAAAGCAGAAGAGAACGAAACGGAAGAAGCATCTCCCTGCAAAGCGACTCCTTGCGCGCGCACGCGTTAACTTCCGGCTGGAGAAATGCTACTATTGGCCAAAATTTGGCGCGCAATTCCAAAACGAATCAATTTAATTCGATTTCGAACTCTTTTTATTCTAAATGTTAAAAAGAGAGGTCCGTTCGAATTCGAAAACTTTTACTGCATCGGGGTCTAACTGCTGAATTTCAGGCAATGGTAGAATTGCTCTATATCTCTTGTTACGTGATCGCAAAAGAGATAGGGCAATAGGATATAAGAGAACAGAACATCTTCGAGAATCGAGTCCTTCAGGCTGGTGTTCAGACAGTAGTGAGTAAAACATGAAGCTACGAAAAAGCCAGCGAAAGTTTAAAATACTTCCAATATTATTACTCGTTACTTCAAGACTATCCTTAAAATGTATCTTATCCCTAATTGATTCACGAAAAATAACAAATTTTTCGATCCTAATATCTTTTATTTTCTCATTAATTGCATAGCTTCTCTTCCAAATTACTGGCATTGATATCTTAAAAAAAGGCAATGGTCACTTAATTGTCTCTCAATAAATTAACATTTCTCTCCAAACTATGTATCATAAAATTAAATAACGATTACATCTATATAGAACCTAATTTTAATAATATTTAATTATTACTATAATCAAATATAATTATATCTATTTAATCGAGTTCCATATTCTCAAGGGATTCTGGGTAATAGAATCTTCAAGAATTTTTAACCTCAATTAATAATATGATATGCTCGATTAAAAACAGATTTTATATTCTCTATCTAGAATTTTCTCACACGTCCTCAGATCACAGCCTTAATTCTATGCACACTTATTCATGTGTCAAGAGTGCTGAAAAGCGCAATTTATATCGCAAAGCTCGACCTTTTGAGCATAATTTCACTATTTAGAATTTTAAATAGAACTCCTAGAATAATCACATTATTCTAATTCTTGATTAACAAAAATATCTTTTATAGAAAAACATCTATTTAGTTTTGATAGTAGATCCTTTCTTTAGCAAAAGATATTTGCTCTTATTCAATAAAAGACTATAATATCACTTTAAGAGCAGATTGCTTCCTGGCAAGATGGCGGGTTTAAGATTCAGTTTTTTAAGATACTTTAATTGAGTGTCAAAAATCCTGGAACAGAACGAGTTGATCTGGTGGAGGAGCTGGATGGGAGCGCCAATCAATTTCTGGATAATCGTCAAAGCAACTTGGATCCTCGGGAGCTTTCAATCTTGGACAGATTGGAGGCGTTAAGGCTTTTTGTGGTACCTGAAGAAAAAGAAACGGATTGTTACTCCTCTATTTTTTCGATCGTTTTAATTCTCTCATATCTTCTCTTTGACTAATTTTTAAACATACAATATTTAAATCAATTTACCTGCGACCAATCGACAAGTTTGAACCACCGATGCCTTTTGATATCTTCAGCACCTTGTCTCATGTTGCCAAGTCGTTTTGTCCTGTCCGTAACCAACAACTTCTTTACCAAATCCTTGACGATTGGATCCATGTGTTTCGGCCATTCTATCCTTCCGCTCAGGATTTTCTCATAAATACCAAAGGGGTTGTCATCATAAAAAGGAGGAAATCCAGCCAACATCTCATAAATTAAAACTCCCAATGCCCACCAATCCACAGCCTTGTTGTGCCCCTTGCTTTGAATAATCTCTGGTGCCAAATATTCGGGCGTCCCACAAAGTGTCCATGTCCTGAAACATATTAATTTATTATAGTTCAAATTAAAGTCGTTCCGTAATAAGCAACAAAAAATCATTACCTATCTGTCAGCTTTTTCGAGAAACCAAAATCCGTAATCTTCAGATGGCCTTGAATGTCCAGGAGCAAATTTTCCGGTTTCAGATCTCTGTAGACAATGTGTTTGCTGTGCAAATAATCTAGAGCACATACAATTTCTGCTGCATAAAAACAGCTTGTTCTTCCGGAAAATCTGCCGGCTGCTCTCAGATACGAAAAAAGTTCTCCACCAGCCACAAACTCCAGAAGCATGTAGATCCGAGCTTCGTCTTTGCCACTCCATAGCCTGCCGAATTATTACATAATATATTATAATATATTAATTATTGTAAGACGCGAGTGGTTAACTAAACTACCAAGTCAGCTTTTTTTTAAACTTACATGTTGACAATAAAAGGGTGCTTCACTTCTTTCAAAACGTTTATTTCATTCCGGACATGGTCAACCTGCTTTAGTCTGATTACATCAACCATTGAAAGGATCTTCAAGGCCATAGGGATACTTTGATGTCTGCACAATACCACTCTTCCAAATGTTCCAGTACCTGTAATTAATTCATATTCTTATTTAAAATAAAATAAAAGGCTTGAAAAAGTGATTTAGAGAAGATTGAAGAGCAATAGATTAGAAAAATGATCAGCAATAAAAATAATACTTTATAAAAGCAGAGAAGGATAGTGTAACAACAAAATAATAGTGATAGATAAATCTATCACTTTGATAGAGTACAGATCGTCCTTGTACAATATTTTCAAAACATTTGTCTAAAAATAATCATGTAGTCAATAGATCAGTGCAGTATGAGCGTGAGCGATATTATAAAACTGTAATCGTTCATAGATTTCAATTTGAAAATTTGGGTCTCTATGATTTGTAGGGTCAAGTGGTTTAAATGCTCAAGGACAACTGAGATTGATGCGTTGCTTAGTCTTCATCAGTTTCGTTACAAGGGACGAAAATCATTCAATCCAAAAATACGGAAGTGTGATTTATTCTTCGCCAATCCGTAACTGAGTTTTGAGTGCAACACGGACACTTCACTTAAAGTTAAATATAAACCTCATTGCTCTTCACTCTCCAGTGGCCCACTCTCTTATTTCGTTCATCGTTCCCATTTCACTTTCTGGATATGTACCATCGATACTTTCACGATAGTCGAAAGAAAGACAAATTGATGTGGACAAATGTTAAAATTCTAAATTTACTTTGTTGAAAGCTCTATGCATCTTTGCAATTTCTAGATCTGGTATTTGATTAGCTGTTTTACTTTTCTCGAATTTCATATGTAATTAGAAACAATTTTGAACTGGGAAGGATAATTTGAATCGTCATGCATCTTTGAAATGTGTAAATTTAAAGCAGCTAATTGACTGATGTGAATGATCCATTGACACTCGAGTGCAGTCCTAACCAAGGAACATAAATCAGGAAATTAGTAATAAATTAAAGAGTCTGTTCTTTAGGGCGGAAGTCTGCGGAACAACTGTTTTATTTGGAAGAAATCCAAAAAGAGGCAGTAGCACTATACTAAATGACGCACTTGGTAACAGGTGCAAAGATTTGTAATAAACGTATCAACCTCCGACTAAAAATAGAGACCTTGGATTTAAAGTGCTGAACACTGAACACACAGTCCTATCACTCAACGTTCTACCAAAAATAGGAAATTTACAAAAATTACCTCTCATACAAGATCAACATTTTCCACAATAAAAGCTTTGTGCAATAATGTGATCAATTCACATGTAATATTTTATTTAGATTTAGAATGATTTTATTTAGAACTTGAAAAGATATATAATCAAAAATCAAAAATGAAAATAACTTTTATACAAATCTTTTGATCTCAGTAAAAATTTCTAGAAAAGTGGTCCATAACTTCTAGAAACTGTTCCTAAAATTTTCATTTGTAGATAGGATGGTTTACGAGTTACATATATCGATTTTAATAGAATCTGAAAAGTACTCAATAACTTTTAAAGTAATTGGAATAACGAAATTTTCTTTAAAGGGTATCTTGTTAATAATCCAATACAAATTTTCGTACATTTTTATGATTTTTATGAAGATTTTGAATTTTAGGAAGATTATGAATGAAAATAACTTTCATTTCTTGAGATAAATTAAGAGTTTTCCGACAGAATTAGAAATATGGGTCAAGCGTGTTAAAAAATAAGCTAGAGGTAAATGAGACTTGCCAATTGTTTTGATGATTTCCAAATCGTCGATATCGTATCGTTCCTCGTCGGAACTCATTTTATCAGACATCCTTCCGTAAATCCTGCACCGAGATCGTACACGATAAGCCTCGAGTAAACGTCTCGTTTACTTTCTCAGTCTTCCTAGCACGTGGAAGTGCCTGGTTCAATGATCTACTCGTGATATTCTTAGACCCTGTTCGTCCAACTCGCTTTCGTAAACTGTGAGTATGCTTTCATACTGCTGTTTTCATCAGTTCTGCACGAGACGCAAATGTATCCAAAAGTGTTTTAAAATCTGTCCCAGGAAACCAGAAACACCTGAAAATATAAGACTAATATTAGAAAAATATAATGACACTTTTATTTCATAATTCCTAAAAAAAAATGTTAACCCGGCGTTTAAGATCTAATAAGAATTGCCTCAAATATCTATTAAGAATAAAAAATACCTCTAATTAAAATTCCAATATTCAAAATGGCTCAAAAGTTATTTGCAATAGGATATTAAAATCGTTATAACTCGAAAAGAATTTTGTCTTTCAAATTAAAATTTAAGGATGATTTTCTAAACGTTATCGTCAATTTTGGCTAAGATCGGTAAAAGCTACAAAAGCATTTTTGTTTTTATTATCATACTCGTATTCTATAAAACAAAAGATTGCAAGTTTCGAGAGTATCTCAAATAACTATTTTTTAAATATCATTCTAAAATTTTTGTATAAGTTGGTACAAAAGTTACAAAAGCATTTTTCTTTTTATTATCGTACTCGTCTTCTATTGCAAGTTTGGAGAGTATCTCAAATAACTAATATTTCAAAAATATCATTCTTAAATTTTTGAAAGTAGTCCATGAATATGTCGAATCTTTTCACTGATGTTTTTTGTGATTGAAAATAACGGTAGAAGTTTTTAAGTACATAATAATGTAACAAAAGTAACGGTTTTCGGTTCCGCGGTTTTGATATCGAATTAAACTGTTCCGGTACTTGGTTGCTATCCTACCATCTGCAGTTTTTTCAGCTTTTCATGTAGTATCAGCATTATATCTTATATCCTCAATCCATTAACGTACTTTTAGATGAAAATGATGAGGATGTGAAAACTAAATAAAATATAAAAGAAAAGAATTCTAAATTATGATGACTTAATTTTTGTAATCAAAGGTATAATTCCGCACATTGTGTTATCGCGATCGAGCAATAAAATTTTCTACGGTCAACGGTCAACCACACGGCGAGCGTCGCAGAACTGAACTGATCGCTCAGTGAAATATCAAAAGTGAGACTGTCCTTCTTCAACCCCTCTACTCCAGCCCCATTCTCTCTTTCTCTTTTCCTTTTCAGTTATAAGCGCTGACATTTCGAACAATATACCAGACCAGAGACGAAAGCGATTTCTTATATTCACATAATGTCTGGGATCATCCTTTTGATCTAATTTCTACAATTCGAGGGACGCGTCCCACTCATAGACAGACAGGGGACATGTGTCAAATAAATTTCATATAACTTATATTTACGAGCGACATTTCCTATGAGTCTCCTTACTAAAAATTGCTTGTTTCTCTTACATCAGCGTTTATTTTCGTTTTTATCGTTTTTATGCACCAAATGTTTGATTTTTGAGGTCCCCATCTCTTGGGGATCATACGTACTTTGTATATATGGTATGGTATGCACATATACGACATATACCAACTACTGTTTTATCATCTGGTTAAATTCACTATAATAAACAAATATAAATTTGTCTTCAATTCTTTTTTAGGTTTATATGAAGTTTACAGGATATTTTCGGAATCATTCCGGCATTTGTATCCGAAATAAACAGTTTCATTCCGATCTAATCCGATAGTCCGAACTTTTAATCCCATTGAGTCTGAATGAATTTGGTCTATCCGAATTAATCAGAATCAATCCGAACTTTCAATGCCGAATAAATCCGGTCTACGAATGAATCCGAATTTTTTGGAATGAATTGAATTAATATTAATATTTCAGAATCAATCTTAATAAATAAAATAATTCATGCTGATTTATTGAATAGAATTGAATTGGAATGAATCTGTTTGATTCGGATAATAATTTTATAGAATGTTTCGGAAATTTCTAATTCAAAACTTTAGCCAGGGAACCTAACATTAAATTAAGAAAATAAGAATAAAGATAATAGAAAAGACGAAACTTGAAAAAATAAAAAGGACAAAAGAAAAATGAAACATTGTAAGGGAAGAAAAAAGAAAAGGTTGACATTTTTTATTCATTATAGTCTTTTTCTTATTTATACCACTAATTGCAGTAAGAATAAAAAGAAATGATAGGAAACGTCATGGTAGAAACAAGTTTTTTAATATCATGACTATAGGGGTAATTAAGGAATAATTAAAGCAAAGCAGCATTAAGATTTCTGCTCGAGGAACGCGATGCTCGCTAGCATGATGTTAGATACGAGGAGCACACGAAATCGTGAAGCCGGATTCACACTTTAGCACAGAGCGGCGAAGTGCAACGGAGCGAAGTTTCGTGAGGTAATTCACGCTCCTGTGATCGTTAGAACTTGTTATAATCAAAGCCCTGATATATTAGACAATAAGCATTAATTGAATCCAGACTAATTAATTTCACAGCGAATTATAGATTTTAATTAGACGAGCCTATAAAGTTATTGAATTTTTATTCAAATGTTTCGGCTCTGGTGCCCATTCATTTATTAATTAGCTAATCACTACAACCGATAAGCTTATTCCGAGTTTTATTATTTCTCGAATCGATTTTTTGGTTCAGCCAAGCGGCAAAAGTCGAGGCAAAAGTTCGATTGGAAAATTAATTGAGCCTGAAATGCAAAACCGAATAAATAATTAAAAATGAGTCTGCGAGAGGTCTTGAAAGCATAGTTTATAAAGTTTTCAATTTAATAAAGAATAGTTTTAAAAAGAGTAGTAATTAGAAACAGATTTTTTTACCTGATAGATTTTTCTAATGTTACGGTGCTTGATGTGCGGTTAATGCACCTGCATAGTGCATACTCCACTCGCTGAACGCGTAGAACGTGTTGAAGAACAAAGAAGTAGAGGAAGAAAGAATTTTTTCATCATCTCGATCCTTTCCCCTCAGATACTTGGGTATCTAACATCATCTTTCTATCCATCACAAATTTCGATCTTTACTTCCAGCAGGGATGATTTTAGATTTTAAAAGAAATGCAAATTGCGAAAAGAGACACAACAGGGTTGAAATGATAGGCGAAGAATAAGAAAAGATTGGCATGAATAGGTGGAAGATAAGAAATGCTTGACGAAGATAAAGGATACAGAAAGATAGAAAAGTAGAGATTCAAAAGGAAAGAGGTTATTGTAGATTAGTATGGATTGGAAAAGATATACATTTGGATACATTCTTCCTTTCCATTTCGTCTTGAAGATTGAAAAAGATTCAAAAGGATACACTTCTTATCTTTTTACTGCTAACAGGGTGTGTTATTTTGTAACAATAACTACTAGTTATTTGATGTTTTTTTTCTTAGACTCAATTCTTTTACTACTATTAACTACAATAAATGCCTGGGTATTTTTATTGTTGTCGTATCTGAAAACTCAATGTTCCAAATTTCCTGACTTCCTCCATAATGTTTAAAAGTATTCTCCTTAGAAAACTTTCGTCTATAAGGATTATTAGCCTTTACAATAATTTTTCATTTATAAAATAGACGTGTGTTAGACCTCGGCCTTGGCACTTTTCAGCAGGTACTTGTTTTTATGGTTTTGTAACACCTGTCTTCAATTCTATCACATGTAAATCTGAACAGGTAGATTTTGCCAGCCTCCTCAAATCCTTATAGCCGTCTGTTAATTATCTCGACCAATTCGTTACCAAAAACCCTGGTCCTTCTTCCTTCTCCTACGCAAAACTTACCCCCTCTCCGCAACTCAAATATTGTATCCTGAAACGTTTGCACCACAAGAAATTTCCCAACATCTTCAGATACAATATACAATTTATCGATCAACCGTTATATATATAAAACAAGCTCCAAAATTTCGTATTATAGTAACATATCCTCACTGGACTTGTAATTTTCGTGTCGTCCTTATTTTCTACCAAAGTTGAGTCTCATTGTCAATAATACCATCACACTATTACATCTGTTTACATATTTTTTATATAGTTGTGTGTGCCTTTATTCCATTTTTTTCGAATCAGGGTTAGATGGTCCACAATTAGCACCACATTCATTCTACCAGATAGTTTCCTGGAAACACAAACTCCAACAAAGAGTTCACTCTCGATAGAATCCAAATCCAAAGCTCGATCGTGAATCGTGAGCCACATTCATCTTTTTTGATTAGTATTTGATTCTTCGATAGAAAGCCTACTTCCTGCTAGGTAATTTTTTATCCCAGCCAGAAATCCTACTGCCATCTTTAATTCTTCACGCAAGTCATTTATTCCCCGCGATTAGCACCACTTCCTCTCTCTCCTTCCTTCCGTTCCTCTTCGTGCACCAATTCCAAAGCTCCTAGAAATGAGCCGGTAGGCTAAACCTGAGCGCTCCACTAACTCCAACAGGAAAGTCGCTGACCTCAGGATTCAGCCGTGTGCATCAGCTAGCAATCTATGTTCTATGTACTCTTTGGATTTCTGTGCGTTATGCTATGTTGCTCATGGTAATCCTGCAAAGAGCGAGAGAGAAAGGCGGAGGGAGATTAAACGGAGAGGATCGAGAGATTGTGAGAGGGAAGAGTGAAGAGTCAAGAGACGAGTAAAGCGGCTTGCTTGGAGAAACGGGGCACTGAAATGCCGGTCATTGTTCTTAGAGGTCGGCAAAGCTTGCGTGGATTACGAGTTCAACGAATCCCTTCCATAAAAAAAGACAATTTTACCGCGACAGCAAAAAAGGTGGACACATGGAGCGTTACAAACCAACTTGTTACAACCTGAATCCTCACTCTTCCGGTTCAGTTTTTGTTTTATTTCAAAAGATGAGGAATCCTGGTCGAGACTCTTTTCCTAAAATTATCAAATAATCAGCAGGTTTGTGCAGATATTAAATATTCTTCTGGTACCACTCTATAGCTTCACATCTTTCTTCTTCTTCTTCACAACTGAAGATTACAAATCCCCTTATGAGATAATCCCCTTGTAGCTCCTATAATAGATCTAGCCTCAGTCATCATTACCAATTTCGAAAATTGAATTAAACCCCTTTGCGGAAAAGGTTAATTCTCTTTCTAAATCCTTTTCCATTTTATTACAAGCTCTAGGTTCCCGGCTCTCAGGTGCCGTTGGTGTAAATTCTATCAACGTCTATCGTACTTAGGTTCTCTGCTGGGGCACGGTCATACCCCTCCAGTACAACTCCACGTGAAAAGTCACGCTCTGCTGGATACAGGGATAGTTTGTCGCGAGTATAACGGGTGACTCTTAACAATCCAAAGAGGTTTTGCTATTTCAACAACACCAAACTGTTGTTAGAATGCCTCAACAACGACAGTTTTAGAAATTGAAAGACTTATTCAATGTGGAAAGTATCCTCCTATCTGAATAAGTCCAAAAGGAACGTCGATAAATCTTTGACCAACCTACATAGCGGAAATTTTTCGGTGGTGAATAAACAGATCTTAGCCATCCTAGGCCTGGATAATAAATCTAATCCGAATTCGCAACGGATATTTTCAAAATAGCGTCCGAAGGTCACGTTTCTCATTGTTCTCAAACCTACATTTCATTAGAATCCTTCCATTTTGTGCTTCCTAGAGATTAGAGTTAGAATGGTTAGAATAGAGAAAATAACACATGTAGTTTTGCTGGTGGCCTATCGGTTTATTCAGAGCTGAGTCACAGCATGGTTTTCTCTCTCTTCAGAATTCCTTTCTCTCTTTTTCCCTCTCCTTATTTCTATCGTTTGTACCGTTCCCGCTGCTTCCCCCTCTACGTTCACTTATCTTCCTTTTTCTATTCTATACCCAGGTTACGGCTATATCCCTCAGGAAGACCCCTGTATCTTCTTTGTTTCCAAAACCAATCGTCCCTAATCCTCAATTTTCAAAATTTTCCTCAATTCAATCTTTACCTGTTGTATGTCTCTCTTACTTGCTCTCTCTTACCATCCATCCCTTTACTTTGGGTTCCATCCCTTCCTACTTCTCACTCCCTTCTTTTTTCACCTTCCTCCTCTCTTTTTACTCCTTCCTGAAGTCTTTTTGCTTCTCGCAGGACTCTAGTGAGCCTAGCGTGGTCTCCCTTGCTCGCATTCTTTTCTAATTCTCTTTGAGGTTCATCTTTTTGCTTCCCCGTCCCTGTCTCTCTTTGTCTACCTGCGATTCTCCCTCTCTGTCGTGAGCTCGGCCGACTGGCTAACTCGCCGGTCGGCCGACCGACTGACTAGTTGGCTGTCTCTACGGCTGGCTGGCCACCTTCCTCTCCTACAGGTTGCCCGCCGAGCGAGAGAGTTTACCTGGCGTTACCTGGCAGGCTTAGTTAGTTCACTCACGTCACTTCGAGTAACCGGTTCGAGCGGAGTCTTGCACGATCGTACGAGCATCGGCCCCAACATTCGCTGCTCCGTTCACTAACTTCGATCTCGGTACTCCTCTTCCTTCTCCTGCTTTTTTTTTTTTTACCTCTTTTCCAGTTCCTCTCTGTCTCTCTCTGGCGAGTGAGCTCCTTCTGCAGTCCTTCTACTCGGTCAGATCGATCCGCGTTCTACGTTACATCATCGCGAGTATCCATCTCCGGATTTCATATAGATAGAGTGACCCCTAGTTCAATGTTGTTCCTCAGAGTTCGTCAAGTGCGATCGCCAACCACCTGATGCCACCAAATCACCGGCTTCAGCGTCAACAAGGACCAATAAGAGGAGCTGAAGAACTCAGAAGTCAACGTGAGTCCACGCTAAAGAATCACTCGAAATTAAAAGTCACTCAGTCAAATATCCTCCGACTTATACAGGTTGGATGTTTGGGTGACTTTTAGCTTTGGCTCTTTCTTCAGTTTGTATTCCACAGACGCGAGAGTCAGCACCAATAAATCAGCAGTACAGGTATGCTCTTTTAGAATTTTTACAATCTTAAGATTCCTGGGTTTTCGATCATCATGTTCTTCTCTCCATAAAAGCACAGGGAATTCACTCAGAGTAACCAAAGGGAATCGAGATACCTGAGGTAACTCAAGGTTTTCCACAAGTTTGTATTCTCCAAGAGCAAAAAACCACAGATCGTCGAAAAAATAAACCACAGGATGGTGTGGTATTCCTGCGGCAGCGGAACTCCAGGATCTCAGGATAAGAGTCTTTCTTGTATTTCTATTCCTCAAGACGGCAAAACCGCACAGTTGGTTTTCTGATAGTCTTACCAAATCTCGAAAATCTCCCAAGCTTCTTCTAATTATTTATGGTAAAACCATTGTGGTATCTCCAAAGGATCAAAATCTTCAGGTCCTCGTAAGAACCATGAACTTTCGCAAGAGAATTGCACAATTGGAGAAGTTGTTCCTCATTTTGT
Organism: Synergus laeviventris; assembly: GCA_032275145.1. NCBI lineage: Eukaryota > Metazoa > Arthropoda > Insecta > Hymenoptera > Cynipidae > Synergus > Synergus laeviventris. The sequence continues at coordinate 146,701 of JAUESI010000002.1, forward strand.
CCTCTTCCCAGAGCTCTTCATCCGGTGAAGTTCAGAGGTAAAGAAACCGGCCCTAATCTGATCAGGATTCGTTTTTAGCTGAGATAAGTTCAAGGAATTTCTTTGGGTTGTCCTTTTCCCTTCTTTCCTGAGGAAGAAGAGTCATCGCCTGATGGACTCTGGAGAAGAGATAGAATCACTCTGGCTCTGGGAGCGACGCAAATTGAGAACGAAGAGGAGAGATTCTGCCTGAATCGTTCCACGTTGGAAAGTTTAACGACTCGTAACCAGAGTACCTCTTGCGATTGTGGATTACGAGCAAAGGAAATGTTCCTAGTGGGAACTAAATGTGAAGAGATAAGGAATGTCTTCCTGAAGTGCAGGATTTGCTTCCTCACTTGCAGGAGTTGATCTCTAAGGAAGAGGAATTATGTCCGAGGTATGCAAAGAGACTTTTCGAGTTGGAAGTCTCTTTGTAGATATACTTCTGATATACTATAGTTACGAGACTTGTATTTCTTGCTCTGAGGCGATCGAGCAGCAGCTGGGGACGTTATACGATGCTCGGATTTCCATTCATCTGAGCCTTGTATATCAAAATTTATTTAACATATTCAAAAACCAAATAGGATTTCTCTCTTGTATTTAAAACTTTGTATTCATTTTCGAGTTTTCCTTTCCTGATAAGAAAAATTCTGTTTAGTTTTGAAGAAATTGATTATCTCTGATTTCATATAGACAAGTTTTTAGCCTCACGTGTTTTATGGCTCTGAGGTGTACCTATTTTTTAGAAGGCACAGCTTTTTTGCTATTTTGGTGTATCTGTTTGTCAAAATGTAATCGATTTGATTACATTTTGATCTTGAAGGTCTTGAACAAATTGAGGTCAGGTGGTGTTCCACTTCATGAATCGCTTTAAAAAGTCTGTTATTATTCGCTTGAGAACCGTTTTTTATCTAGTTTTTGTGTTCGGAATCTGGGCCTTGGTTTGAATAATTCGTGAAGTCATTTACGATTTACATGAGTGTTATTTTGAATTTCGATTTCCTTGAGTTGGACTTAAGATTTGGTCCGGTTAAATTTTCAATTCTAATGATGACGATATTTTAAAATATATAAATCTTGAAGAAATCTTTTAAAACTTTACGATTTGGTTCGTTAACATTGAAACTATCAACTTTTGTATTAAATATACTGAAGACTTCTTCTGTAGGGTTTTCTTCTCTGGAATTCTGCTCCTAATAAAAAGGTCGTATTCGATTTACTGCTGTGGCTTTTCTAAAAGAGGAAAATAGCTTATGTAACATCTTCCTTCGAATCAAGTTCCACAAGTTTTTGTTCAACTTTAATCAATTCAGGATTTCTTGAACTAAAATTTCATAGATGAGAATCATGTGTCTTAATCCTTATAGAAACAATTGCAGACATTTTATCTTTTTACTGAAAACCTCCGACTGGATCAAACCAGAAAAACTTTCGATATCGACATTTGGCATAACCTGGGCGTTCGTGATGACGGAAAAGGCATTTTTCCAGCAATCATGATTCTTAGTCATTGACTCGGGGCCGCTCACGATTCCGGCAGCAATAATATCGAATCGTGCTTCTCAAGAAGATTTCGAAAGTCACGCTGCCGGGGTATCGGATATCTCGAGAACCGCTTGGTATTTTATTGTTTTCAGTTTCTCTTTCTTCTTGTCTTTTCATTCGCCTCCCACTCAGTTTCGGCTTCGATTCTTGGCCGTCTTCGTTCCTCTCTCGTCACCGTTACGTCACCGTGAAATTGCGCATTTGATACGGCGTTAGCCATTAGGGAACTTTCAAGCCCGAAAAAGAAAAGACAAGGGAAAAAAGACGAAAGAAGAAAAATAAGAAATAGCGCGTCTGAGTTTTTTACCCCTCACTTTGATTCCAGAAGCCTTTAGAGCCGGATTCACACTTTGGCGCGCCGAAGCGCGGCGAAGCGACATTTTTCCTTCCCCCTGCCATCCTTGCAGAGCTGCTCGCTTCCGCCTCGCGCGAAACAAGTGCCGTGAGATTGTACACGGGAAAAAATAAATTTCGCTTCGCTGCGCTCCGCCGCTTCCAAGTGCAAATACACCGGAAGCGGCATTACCTGATCGCAAACTTTGAAAATCTCTTTCCGGATCACATTTCAGTTCCATTAAACAAGCTGTTGACTAATCCAGAAGTTTTTTTTTTAATAGTTGCTAGCTCTGCATAGGGACTTTGATGGATTCGAATCGACTGTCTTTTCGGCATCTCTTTCTATCATATTGACAGAGATGCCGAAACAAAAGTCGATTCGAATCGACCGCACCTCATTCTCTAACTCACATGGTAGAAAGAGAGATCCGATACAATTTATGCATCGGAGTCCTACTGGTGAGCATAGTACAATTGACCACAAAATCATCAGAAGTTACCATAAGTTATTAGATTTTAAAAACATAGTTGAAGTCAAGTATAGTCTATACTATAGCTTAGTCTATGCTCAACTAAAACTGATGTGGAAAAATCAACACCTACCAAAAACCGGACGCCAATTTGACTTCTGACTGGACAAATCTGTGAATTCTCTAACGTCGGTTTGCTTTCGTGCAAACTTTGGAAATCCGCTTCTCGGAAGGCCACAGAAAGTAGTTATTTTACCGTCCCTGTCGTAATACCTTCATTATTTCTCATGATTTTCAATTACGTGTTGTGCATCAACAAACAGGTGTCACTGAGGACGCTTGGTTAACGGCAACAGCACCAAGAGAAAAAATTGCCGCGTGAGAAAATATGCGTTCTACGATTTGCATTTTTAATTCCTGGCTCAAAAGTATACATAATTGCTTAGTACAGCGAAGAAGATGCCTATCTTGATCCTCGTAATCCACTAATTAACCTTCGCACTACACATGTCGTCACACATCATTATGTGAAAACTCGTTTCTTTTTCGACGGAAGATAACAAAGATAATGAAGTCGTAGGGTCTGAGGACAAACGTTTAAGTTGATATTATCTTCCAGTGTCTACCTAGCAACTTTTTTCTCTCTCTGAACTAAATTTAGACGACTCATTAGTTTTAAAATCTCTCGAGAAGATTGAATCGTCGTGGTACCAATTCAAAATTGATTCGGCAAGCGGATTTGTGGGAGCAATGGCATCTAGTGCGGATCTTAACGCGGAAATTTGAACGTGGGAAGCCGAGTGAATCGTCAGAGAGTGAGAAAGAGTAATTCTTTGATGATGGGAGGGGGACGAGAGGAGACAACCGTAAAGAGCGTTGAAAGAGACGCGTCGATTCGAAACTGATGAATGGTGGGAATAACCGGAGGGCTCCAAGCGAATAAATTGAGAGATGTAGAAAAAAAGATAGAGGAAGAGCAAGAGAGACCGAGGTAGAGAAAACTAGATAGAAGTCGAAGAACTAGCGAGGAGAACGATTGGAGAACTGTGGAGTTCTCCGCGGAGTGGTTGCTTCCGGGAAAAGTCGATGATCCGGAACAAAAGAGTTGGTGAAGAAAGAAGTCCATTCGAAGAAATGCAATTCCTTTTCTTCGTCATCTTATTCGTGAACCTCCCACGTAGATAAAATATCCGCGGAAAATTTACGAGAGTACATTAAAAAGCACGGGAACCTAATAGGTTTCATTTACGAGTTTCACAGACAGTTCAGCAATGGTTCTCCAGTACAAAATGGTGGAAGTTATGCCTTCCCTTTGTGGTATTAAGTTCAAACTTGGCTTTTCGAGGTAGTCGAGTATGTAAATTTTATTTCATGTTCTATCAACCCGCATGAGAAATTACCACAGTTTCCGCTGATAAACTCACCCTCGGAACTGGTCGCTTCGTGCCTAAGGTATAATCATACATATGGGAAAAATATTGTAAAAAACCTGTAGAGAGACAAATTGGGGAACTTGGTTCTATACACTTTTTTACTTTTCATTATAACTGCGTGCCGTTATTCTTTGTAGAGTTACCGTTATTTTCACTGCCCTCCCGAGCTTTATTTCCAAATGGGTACCGTAAATGCTCTTCCCTTTTCCATTAGTCTTAAGATCTGAACTTCTTAACTATTTCATCGCTCACTGATCCGGAAATAAGTTGCAGATTGCAGGTGGTTCTTGTACCGAGTCGTCAAGGAGAAACCGCAGAGGAGATTCACCGAGAATGAAAAGAGAAGAATTAGAAGAGGATGGACTCAAGAGATTGAACTTCGGAATGGCTTGGACTCTGTAAATGGCACTGGAAGAATTCACGGGGGTTTTCAGCAACAGTCCCGTGGAACTCCCGTGTCATACACAGCGTCCGGCCCTGCATCATGCAGCAGTTATAAAACGGTTATCATTATAAGGTCGTTAATACCAGAGAACACTCTATTGGCGAAGTGGTACCTACGAGATCAACGAGCCTGCAGTATCAGTTTATAAACATTTATACCTAAGCATCTGGAAATTATGCTTCGTTTGAACTCTAGATATTATAATATAGTTTCAATATATCGGGTGCATTGATCCCTTTAGATATCAATATTAATAGTAATCCGAAATAATAGTCTACAGACTATTCTTTGAGGAACTCTGTCCCTCTTGATTTTGTAATTTTAGATTTCCTCGGCATATTGCAATACCATGCAATAAGTAGTTGAATCTATGATAGATGACTAAAACACTCGGAACTCGAGCAACTAATCAGATCAAGGTAATTTGCCTATTACTACCGGAAGTGATACGAAAACAATTTCAAGACAATAATGGCTTCGGTGCTGTCAAGGCATTAAGTCAAGGATACTTAAGAATCGCGTGAGTAAAGGGAGCAAGGACATCAAGAGAAGGGGCATAAAGAGAGAACTGAATGCCAGAAAAGATGCGAATAAAAAAGGAAATTATAATACTCGATATAACGTCTTTCACGTCGAATTGTTCCGAGGTTCAATGTTCGCTCATTCTGAGAAGCGTGCGTGAAGTCTACCTTCATTCCTCGCGATATAGCGAAGCAACAGGTGCAGCGAGTCATTAGAAAAGGTTGCAATTCCAATTTATATGCAGAAGGAAAAGAAAATTAATCACGAAATAAATTTTGTATCTGCTGCTAGTGTAGGAGCAAGAAAAATAAAAATGTTCTCTTTCTTATTCCTCTTTGTAAATTGCGGTTTGTGGAATGATGAAACGCCAAATATTGTTTCTTGGTCTCCAGAAGCAAGTTTATAACGGGTCGCAACTTGCGACGCAACACACCTGACGCGGAACAGCTCGGGACACATGCTGTTTGCGATCGTCGCATCATCTCGGAATGAAAAGATAAAAAGAGAATGTTCTTCATTCCCGTTCAAGTACTTGAGAAAAAATTTTGCATTTTTAAAAATTGAGAAGTGCATGTTCAGAAAAGAGTAATATGCCATCAAAGTTAGGGAATGTTATTTATAATTCAATATTTATTACTGTGCATGAAAGCATGTTTATTGAATTTGTATGTATACATCTACGTGTGCAACACTCTTTTTTCATCATTCGAGCCTATGTTGTGGTAGGTACTTGGAATATTATTTTTACGCAAGACCCGTTGTTTTCGACTTTAATAAATGCTCATTTAGATAATGTCGTAGATTAGAATACGATTTGAGTAAGATTTGTTAAAATTACATGTGTATCAACCTCATTATTACAAAAGTTTTTCTTTTCCTTGACGCAACTAACGCATTTTTTCACTCATATAATTTCTGCAAAATGTGTATGTTAATTGTTATAAATATAAGAATTGCTGAAATTATGGAAACTTTAACACGTTTCCCAAGTTTCCTTCTTTTCATTGACGCAACATTTTTTTTTCTTTGTACTGTGTACTAATTTTCACCAGATTTGCTGATTTGCGTTTGCAGAAAATCTTATGTAACTCAGTCTTTTTCTAAGAAGAATCTAGTGCAACAGTGGAGACATTAAAGGACAGAAACAAAGGTAATCGATTGGATATTCGCAGAACGTAAAAGTATATAGTGTGGCGTCAGAGAACAGACCACTTGTTGCGCAACACCTGTTGCTTTAAAATTAAAGTGAACATAGCACCGACTAGGCCACTTGCAACTGTTCCCTATTTGATTTAAAAGTTTTTTTCTTTTCAAACATTATTTTTCTCTACACTTACATCACTTCTCTCCCCTTTTAATTATTTACTTCCCTTCTTTTTCATCGCCCTCTCTGGAATGTAAATTTCATCCATTTCCATTTTCATTTACCCTTTTTCCAATTATTTCTCTTTATCCCTTAATCCCTTTTTACTTCATGCTTCCTTCCTCACTTCCTCTTTATCCCTATATTTCCTCTTTATCTATCCTTTGAAATTATGACCGCAACATATGTATCGAATTAGATTCCGAGATTTCGAGCCGAGTAATTAGATGATAGCAGAGGGAATAAATTAACTTTAATTGGTATTATAAAGTCTACAAGAATGGCGTTCTCCTTTATATTTAAGTGGGGTCGGTGAATTTTTCTCTTCACGCCGACGACCCTATCTTCTCTGCCTCGCAAGGTTTAACAACTCAAACTTCACGCTTGGCGAGCAAGATCGCACTTTCGTGAATTTCTCATGCGTGCGAGCGACAGAATATTACCAAGGGAACTTCTGACTTTGGACTCACAAATAACAGTCTCGTTACACACTTTACTTGCAGCAACACAGAAAAGAAACAATTTTTTTTCATTACTTCCTTCCAAAAACATTTCCTTTTGTAAAGGGAATTGCTTTCTTTATCTCTTACTTTATTGTCTCTCATCATTACTTAGCATTCTTCATTGTTCTTTTCCTTACCTTTTCTTATTATTATATTCCCATTTACATTCGGATAAACTCGAGATTAGTTTCGGATAAATTAATCCGAACAGATTCGGAATTTAGACGGAATTTTACAGCAGTATATCCCGTTTCATCCAATTTCGATCCATGAAATAACCAAATCACTACATTTTAAAAATACTGTTAAAGCAAGGACTAGAAGGGAGGTAGGTTGACGTAAATATAGCACGTTTAAATTTAATTGGTTGGATTCGAATCCAAAGATCAACAAAACTTAACAAAAAG
>JAUESI010000002.1:172834-183290 GCA_032275145.1 Synergus laeviventris
TCCTACAAAGTTATATGTTTCAAAAATTTAATTTTCAAAATCCATTTCTCGACCACAGCTACGCGCGCGTCAGTTTATGATTTTTGACGGCAAATTTTCGCGTAGGAGAGCTGCGTTTTGACGAGCGTGTCGACAAGCACTGTTCCCCATGGTTTCTAAACCGACGCGAACGCCTACGCCTACGCCTACGCGTACGCGAGTCGAGCGTACCTAAGCCTTAAGAGCAAGCCAAGATCATTTCAAGACGAAACATTTTTACTCGGGTTCTGACCTGGATTTGGACACTTTTGACCATGATGTTCGTAACTGCCACATTCATAACAGTAATCATCCTTATTTTTATAACCTTTGAATTTTGCATTATTAGCTGCTCGCACTATGTTTGACGTACCTTCACTTTGATTACGAGCTGCTTCGTCTTGCAAAACGAGCGTTTTCAGTTCTTCATATGAGAGACTTGATTTAAGTGCTCGTTTATTTATAAATTCAAGGTTCTGAATATTTGGTACAGATACCATGACTACACTATAAAATGCATCTCTCTTTTCTTCGTGTGACATAGGGGTTGCGTCTAAGCAATTTTCATAATTTCTTATAGTATCTTCGAATTTCTCACAAAATTCGGTTGCTTTCATTTTACCCATAACATATTGCATACTATGTGCAGTTGCTTTCGTACGGAATGTGAAGTTACGTTTACTTCGCACCTTTTAATGTCTTTACTATTTTTAGAGGATCCTTAAGAGCAGTTATTTTGGCATGATATTTTAAATCTAAATGGTTAATCAAAATATCTCTAACTTTGAATCTTTGTTCTTCTAGAATATCTTTATCAAGTTTAGAAAATTCAGTGTTTTCATCATTAATATTTTGTAGTTTATTCGCCCTTAATTCAGATGAAAGATAATCAAGATATAATTCAATAGTCATATTAGTATTTAATTTGTAATCTCTTTTAAAGATATTAGCACTTTTGCTCAAAATTTTTTTTTTTTTTCATTATTTTTTCATTATTTTTTTCTTATTTCAAAGTATTGTTTCCTTTTTCTACTTCTATTAAAGGATTATGATTTACTTGATTATTTTTGCCAGAAGTCTTACTCATTTCGGATTGTACTTCAGTTTGTATTATTTTCAAAATCTCACCTTGTTTAATTTTTTTATTTACAAATTCGATCTCTCTGTCATCTTATTTTCATTTTTATTATTATGATAATTTTCAGTTCCATCTCCTTTTTCATCTTCTTCATATGTATACTCTTGGTCCAAACAAACTTGAATTTCTTCAAGTTGTTGGCTCTGAGAATCAATCTTTTCCCCCTTTTCTCTTAAATGAGCTCTCTTCACTTTGAACCTTTAACTCCTTCCTTAAAGCATCAATCGCCAGATGATAACCCTTGGTGTTATTTTTAAGCAAGTTAGTCATTTTAGAAATAATTTTTTTGATGTTATTTATCTGACCATGTTTTTCAATTTTTGTTTGCACTACAATTAAATTTTCTTGGGCAGTTTTAGATAGGTCTAACTCAAAAATTTCAACCGGGATTTTCTTTAAATTTTAAAATTTATATTTTTTCCCTAGATTAACTACCTTTGTATCTATTTTAAGAGGCAGACGCGGTTTGCGGTTTTCTGAAGTATTTTGGGCACCATCAAGCTTATCCAGGACATTTTTTTCCTTCTGGCTCGCCTTTATCGAACCGTTGTTCGCATCATTTGTACTGGTACTTGCACCTTCGCTCACCTTGCTCTCACTGTCCGCACCTTCGCTCTCACTTTTGTTCTCTTTTCCACTTACATGCTTGATGGTAACAGGTTCGCTTTACATCATTCTTGGCATATTAGCAGCGGTTTCTAGAATGGTATGCTTTTCCCGCCATTTCTCCAACAAATTCCAATTTCCTGCAGCTGGAGCAGGAAACACCCAGTAAACACGTTATGTAACGGCTTCGTATCAAACAGTTAACATTTTTATTTCTGGTTATGTAACGATTGTTATTGTTCAGTGATGTAGTAGCTCTATAACAGGAAGGTTACAATGTTATGTAACATTGTTACGACGTGAAAATATAACAGTTACATAAAATAAAAATGTAACAATGCTGTAACAGTGTGATGTAAGCTGTACAGAAGAAAAATGTAACATTTTTTCTGTTTCTTTGTTACACACATGCTCTATAACAGTTTTGTTATAATATTATGTAAGTGAACTGTAACGACAGTACTGTGTAGTTATGTAAGTAGTACAGAATATACATTAATAACAGCTACTTAACAATGTGAAATAATTTTTATGCAATAATCATGTAACATTTGTTCCGTAACTTTTTTACACGAATGATCTATACAAATTTCGTAGCAATGTTACTTAATGGTAATGTAACGGCGTATCGGTGTAATTCTATAAGTTACCATATGTATAACGTACATTAGTAACAGCTTCATAAGAATGTTACATAATTTTTATGTAACAGTACTATAAGATTGGTGTTGTAACTTTGATACACGAATCATCTCTAAGAATTTTGTTGCAGGGTTACGTAAGTGAACAATTACGGCAAGTAAGTGTACGCACGTTCAGATTAATGTATGAATTTGCTATAGTTTTGCTACCACGTACACGGTGAAGACGGTGGGCAAATGATTTCAAAAAATTATCGATTTTCGGTCGATAATCAAAGAGATCTACTAAAGTAACTCACTTCATTGTTGATGGGGTCGCCTGACGCCTCAGCAGTCTTTCACTCTTGCGGACGCGCAAAGTCATATACTTGTTATATGCAAGGATTGTCATAAGGTTTCTCTTGAGTTAAATTTAAATTACATATTTCAAATTTTTTTTGGCTATCCATTTATTACACTCGCACAACCAGTGCAGGCGTTTAAAAAACTAATCCCCAATCTCGATGTCGCGGGGACTTCGGAAATGGCATAACCTCAAAATATACCAAATATAACCCTATTGAAAATTCCTGGAGGAAATCCTCGAAGAATTCTGCGAGGATCGATTCTCTGACTCGAGAGGATGTAATCGAAGAACTTGAAAATCCTCGTGGGTTTCCTCTTGTTTTCCTCGTCCGACAACAGGGGGATCCTATATTCTTCACTTAACCTCGTTATATATTATTTACATAACTCTGTTGTATATTTTTTACGTAGCTCCGCTATATAAATTTTACATAACTTCCTTACGTAACTTCTATGTAACATTATTACATAACATATATACAACAGATTTACATTGCTCTGACGTTACAATGTGCTAGAGCTGTTATAGAGTTCTAGCATCGTACAGGGCGGACATTTTCAGTCACAGGTGACTCACCTGTGTATCACCAGCTATGTAACGTGTTACAATTTGTTGCGGAACAATTATATAACTGTTATATAAACGTGTTTGCTGGGCATTCTCTTCGCTGTAAACATAAGGATTTTAGTATCAGGTTTCATTATATAATTCGCCAAGACCCGACATCCTTAGATCAGTTGGCAGTAACAACAAGTATGGCTGATTACAAGAAGAGCAGACAAGCGAGGACCCGTACAGCAAGATCCTCTCCTATCAGCCCCGATTGATTAGATGCACCTCCCGGATACCGATTCTATGCATCCAACCAATCACGAACCTTTTTAATAAATGATTTTGAACTTATTTTGAAATTCATTTTCATGCTGTTGAGATTTTCCAAAGCACATCCTCGGGCCACCCAACGAATAACTTATCGCCCGAAATATCGCCTTTCCGAATATTTATATAAACAATGTTTTTAAAAACATTTCCTAGAGGCGAAAAACATCATGCCGCCATCCCCGGAGACAAAGAACCCCAAATGCGTGACATTGACATCGCCGATGTCAATCTCTAGAGGAGCTAGTCGTCTTGCGGACTTGTTTGATTCAAGACGAGAGCACTTGACCAAGAATCAAATATTATCACCATTATAGTATCATTTATGACAGTCTGTCATTTTATTTCGGTCCTAGTATTCATTAATAATTAATATTATATAATAAAAGTTACCTCTACAAATCAGAAGTGGAATTCACTTCTGCTCACTTCGTGGACAGTAAAATAAAAAAAAATTGTAATAAATAATTAAGACAATACCACTGTTGTAAACCGTTATCAGTGCTACCCAAGATAGTGTTGGTGTGGTAAACTGTTGTTAGTGTTACAAGTGCATTACCTCATTTAAAAAAAAAATGAATAGAGGTAGACCTAGTGAACGTGGTGCGATGGAGCGCGAGAGAAGGCGAGACAGGGAACGATCTACGGATCGGGACTCACATTCAAAACTATCTTCCAGGAGAACACGCCACGATTCAAGGGAATCAACGAGGAGCCACAGTTCAAAGAGGTCTCGTCGAAGCTCAGGCGAATCAGCAAGAAGAACGAGATCGGAACGGTCCCGTTCAACCACCACTAACTCTGATTTTGCTAAGCTCACTGACGTGTTGGCAAGTATCGTCAATATTAATTAGAAGAGGTCGTCGAGCAATAATTTCTTAAACGAAAAGTTTTTGCCTGAATTCGGCCCAGCTATAAAAACCCTATCTGCTACAGATTGGGTTGAAACAGTAAATTTTTGTTTGATTTTGTATGACTGGGATGATAAAACGAAGCTCTACTTGGCGGTTTGTAGGCTACGCGGCAATGCAAGATGTGGTATGACGAGTTGCATGAAACTCAATTGTCTTGGTCAGTATTTTCTTATTCCCTAAAAAAGCAGATCCCGGGAGAGCTTAGTTTCGGCATATTATTTAGAGATGCTGCCTTGTATGAAAGCAATCTAGATCAGGACCTACAAACCTATTGTTTTAAAAAGGTCGGAAAGTTAAATAAACTCAAGCTCGATCTTCCGGAAGATAAAATTGTTGATTTTGTCGCGCGTGGTTTTCATGATGAGAAGATCGCACCACCGTTCTGTCAACACGTTGCAGAACGATTAACGAGCTCAACAATTGCGTAGCTATTTTCCGCGATACAAGTGAAAAAACTAAAGAAAATAACAAGCAACTAAACAATTGTGACTTTACAAACGGGAAACCTAGATTAGGACACGAGAAGAAAAACGCGTGCTTTCATTGTGGAAAGTTAGGCAACCGAAAGTATGAATGCCCAGTCTGAAGGAGACATCTGGTTCAGAACCAACAGAAACAAAAAAATTAACTACAGGTGAAAAACCGACTTGTGGACATTGACACAAACTAACCGGGAAACAAAAAGAACATGACTAACCGACATGAAGAGAGGTTTGCAGGTGTGCCAAATTGACAAATTAACAGTTGTTGCGTAAATAATGAACGTCTGGCATGGATGAACGAGGGTATAATCTTTTATCACAAAATAAATCTATAAGGCTACTTGAAGTAAATGCGCGTCCTCGACCCCGAGTCCTCAAACACAATTCACTTAAAATTTTAGAAGTTTTGGAATATTGGCACAGATATAGGCTCCGGAAGCTACGATCACGATTGTTCTCAACAATCGATCCCGACGCAACTGGAGGTGTATGTCTTCCGACTCGTCACTTCCTACAACACCAGAAGACGATCGAGTCGGGAAAAGGGTTGCAAGAATATAGCACTGGTAATCCTTCACTAACATGTCCACTCACAGAATTTATAACGTACTTCGAATGTGGAATTGAACTTGTCAATCTTCACGACGTTTACGTTAGTTTTAATATGTCTCAGCTTTGCGATAGTCAAAAGCGAACTAAACTAATATATTCTGGAATATTATTTCCTTGATATCAACACCACACATGGAAAATGAATACACGATACTACTCGAAGCTTTCAATAACAATGCCAGACCCTTCAAAACAAAACAAAACTTTATCTGTCTTTCCAAACGAACCTCTCTAATAGCGAGAGTAATAATAGAACCTTAACTCGTCAACGGTCGACAACAACAAATCCAAGGCTCGATTCAGAGAGCGAGTTGGCCACCAAAACAAACAATACAGAAATTCACAATTAATTAAGTTTCAAGTCCGAACAGTAAACAAGGCCGACAATTTCCTTTAAATTCGAAATAAATTATAAACAACAGTAAAAAAGCCTATTAAGAACTATATCGTGAATGACACCGTGAGTAAATGTATGGTAGATCTGGGGAGTGATTGTTCAAAAATTAGGTTCAGCGAAGCACAAGCTCTTGGATTGAAGTTATGCCAAACGCGAGAAACTTTATCAGCTTTCAATTCCGCATTAACCATACCAATTGCTAGTGCAAAAGCGCACTTTCGGATCTATGATATAGCATACGACGTAGAATTGTTTGTGGTTCCTGATGAACAACTATCAAGGAAAATTCTCGTAGGCCGGGACATACTTGTGACTCCCAGAGTGAAGTCAATCGTGGACGCTACCGGATTAAAACTTGAGATAGGAAATGAGCCAGTACTACCGATCGCAGTAAATCTAGTTGAAAATAGTATGAGAAAAATAAATACAGACGATATTCAATGTCCGGGAGTAAAGGATCCGGAAATAATGGATAAGTTAGTTTTATTGCTGAACAAATATCGCACGGTTATCGCGTTGAACATGCGCGAATTAGGTAAAGCAAAGGGAACAAAGCTCAAAATTAGACTGCTAGACTTTCGTCGACTTTCCTACGAAGAAAGAAAAACGGTAAAACGGATCTTTGAAGAGTTAGAAGAAACAGGCATAATTCGAGAAAGTCAGTCTCCCTATGTCAGTCCAATCTTACTAAGAAACAGGAAAAACGATGAACCCCGCCTATGCGTAGATTATACTTTACTAAACAAAAAGATTAAGTCCGATTTGCACCCATTGCCGCATATCGAAGATCAGATTGATCGGTTATCTGGAAAAAAATATCTTACATCACTGGATCTGAAATCGGGGTTTCATCAAATTCCTGTTGACGAGGATTCTGTCGAGCTCACAGCATTCGTCACCCCGGACGGGCATTATGAATTTCTGAGAGCTCCTTTCGGTCTTAAGAACTAGCCGGCTGTTTTCCAAAGGGCAATAAACAGAGCACTAGGCGAGCTGAGATTGTCTATCGCGTTGGTTTACATTGATGATATCCTGATAACAGCTTCAAGCATCGATGAAGCTTTCAAAAATTTGGAATTAGTTCTAGAAGCTTTGAGAAATAGTAACTTCAATTTAAATATAACATATATGTAAATATATGTAAATATATATGTAAATTTCTATAAACCAAAATTGATTACCTTGGGAGGGAGATCTCAGAAAGTGAGATGCGTCCGGGTTTACACAAAATAAATGCCGTGATGAAAGCTCCAGAACCAACGGATATAAAAGAACTGCGCTCTTTTCTAGGACTTGTAAACTATTTCAGAAAATTTGTTAAGGGTTTTGCTAAAATCGTTGCTCCTCTAACCGAACTTTTGCGAAAAGAGACGTGAAAATGTACCATGACGATCAAGGACATTTTGCGGCCGAAAAGACACTTGAGAAAATAAAACAAAATTATTGGTTCAAAGGCATGAGAAAGTTTATCGTAAAGTATGTAAAAGCCTGCTTGAACTGTTTGTATTACAAATCCACAACTGGGCGGAACCGTGCCTCCTACACCCCATTGAACAATCCACCTGGATTGTTCGAGCTAGTCCTCGAACTAAAAATTGTTGGATGGTGGATGAATTATTTGAGTTGAGTGAGGGTTCACTTTCGTTGAGGAAAAGTCAAATGCAATATAGTTCTAGAGAATCACTTTTTATTTCACCATATAGAAGAGAAAACTCTAACACTTCAAAATGTTGCACGTGACGCGCGAACATTAATCCGATCTTAGAATATAAGAAACCTCAACGTTTCTTGCCCGAAAAGGAAAAACTACCGGTACCTTGAAAAAAAAGTACAGAAGAAAATCACGTACTATTAGCCGCACGAATAACAGAAAATTTATTAATAGCGACGTGCGACGACAGATTGTACACACCGAGTCTTGGTAGAGCGTACCTGGACTCTCCCCCCGGCCCGCTCTCAGTTACTCGATCCACCAGGGGGGAAGAGGAGAGAACCAGAGACACACACAACCCAATAGTACTCACGGTCTCGATAGATTTTAAAATCCCTATCTTGAACATTCAAGATTGAACATTCATTCTTGAACGTAGAGGAGTGTGGGGATCCGCCCACCGTGACGAGAGTCCCACGATGAGTGTATGCGGCCACCCTGAGAAGTTCGAACTTGACCATCTGAGCCCGGGTGAGTTGCTATGACGCGAGCTAGCGGCGATTGTCTAGGAGCAGTTTGCTCCTGCAGGACCAACACAAGGTCTCCTACCTTGAGTGGCGTGATGGGTTTCTGCCATTTAGGACGAGTATGCATCTCGTGAAGATACTCAGAGGATCAGTACATCTGAGTCAGAAGCTGCCATCGTTCCGAAGGAGTGAGTTTCTGATCCACGAGCGAAGGTTCTGGTATGGTATGGATTGACGATCCAAGCAAAAAGTGAGCTGGCGTTAGAGCTACCAGATCCTGTGGATCATCCGTGAGGGGTTTAATTGGCCTAGAATTAAGGCAAGCTTCTACCTAAGCCAAAAACGTGGACAACTCCTCGAAGGTCAGCGTGGTATCTCCCAATACCCTGCGAAGATAGTGTTTTACGGAGCGTACCGCCGCTTCCCATAAACCACCGAAGTGAAGTGACGCTGGAGGGTTGAACTTCGATGTGGTCTAGTGTTTCGCGAGGTATCTACGGATAATAGATACCTCCTGTGAAGCTGCTGAAAACAGGCTGCCAAGAATCCGTCAGCCGTACAGTCCGACACAGCCTCCAGATGCACGGCTCTCGTGATGCAGCAGACAAAGACGGCGATGTAGCCTTTATACGCCTTATGTCCGCGCCCCTTACTTGTACGGATCCAGATAGACCCTGCGTAGTCGAGGCTCGTATCTAAGAACGCCCTGATTGGCGGTGTGACCCTGAAAGAGGGCAACGGACTCATGATCTGTGAGGAAGGACGGGCCCTCTGTCGAGCGCAGATAACGCATCGGCTGAGCACTCGTTTCACCGCAGCTCTTCCTGACAGAATCCAGTATTTCCTACGTAAATAGGAAAGGGTCAGCTGAGGTCCTCCATGCATCATAAACTGATGTCCGTTGCGTATAATGAGCGTGGTCAAAGGCGTGTCCTTAGGCAAGATGTAGGGACATCGTTCATCGTAGTCTAACACTGCGTGAGCCAAACGTCCTCCCAACCTTATGAGACCATCCTTGTCCAGGAAGGGTAACAATGGGCTCAGTCGATTCCCAGCCGCCATCTGTCGCCCCTTCTGAAGCAACTGCCATTCTTCGGCGAAACTCTCCCGCTATGTATGTCCTATTATACGTTTCAAAGCGTCTTTCCATGTGACAGCGTCGATGTGACAAGGTAAACTCTCCAGAGTTTCCTTGCGTAACCGTTGTGCAAAGTGGAGACATAGAGCGATTACCCTTAACAGCCGCGTCAGAGTGGAAAACCTTATAAGAAACCACCAAGCTGGTTTCAATTCCGCTCTTGTATTTCCGACGATCCGTCGCTCCTCTTGATCGATAGAGGGGACGAGACGTTCTGGTGGGTTGGGCCAGAGCTCCGATGATTGAGCCAACCACGCCAGTCCCTGCCACCAGATTCGATGATCCTTCAGTTGCGACGGTGTGATTCCCCTCGACGCGCAATCTGCAGGATTGTCCACCCCTGGGATATGTCTCCGAACGGCTTCAGGAAGTGTCCTCTGAATCTCCGCCATACGGTTCGAAACATAGGTCAACCATCTGAGTAGGTGGCCGCGAATCCAGTCGAGCGTGTTGGCCGAATCTGACCACAGAAAACAAGGGACCGATAAAGGTATCCCTAACACGGCTCGAACATGAGCAGCAGCTCGAACCAGTAGAAGGGCAGCGCACAATTCCAACCTAGGAATTAAAGTCTCCAAGGTTACTTTGACATCACCCGTTATTGAGGTAACTCGCAGAGAGAGTTGAAGAGCTTCCCATCCAACGTGGGACAACCAGTTAAGTTAACTGAGGCAACTCCGTTCGGAACTTCTTCCAGATATGGACAGACTCCTCCGGGAGGGACTGATCCCATTCCAAGTTGAGAGTCCATAGACTCTGCATGAAAATCTTGGCCCTTACCGTAACTGGAGCCAACCAGCCCACAGGATCGAAGATACGAGCGATCTCCGAGAAAACCATCCTCTTAGTCACCAGGTCTGACTCCCCTGGTGGTGAAATCCGGAAGCGAAAGCAATCCCTACTAGGTTGCCACAAGATTCCCCAGGCCTTGAATGCTGGATCCTGATCAAAGGAGAAACATGCCGATGTTTCCCGATTCTCAGTTGGTATGTCTGTCAATACACTCTCCTCGTTAGAGAGCCATTTCATTAGTACAAACCCTCCTGATCGTAGTAAAGCGTCAACCTGGCGCACCTTTTCACGAGCTTCCTCTATCGAGTCAGCACC
>JAUESI010000002.1:191875-209052 GCA_032275145.1 Synergus laeviventris
GGTGTAACCAAGCTTGGTGCGCAATCAAGTTTGGGGTGCAACCAATTTTTTGGATACAACCAATTTTTTGTCGCATCGCATTCAAGTTTTGGGCGCGAAAAATTCTTCGGCGCAACACACTTTGGAGTAGAAACAATTTTGGGATGTTTTCAAATTTTTTAACTCGACGAACTTAAGAGTGTAACCAATTTTTGGACGCTAAAAATTTTTAGGCGCAACCGATTATTGAGCGCAACCAATTTTTGGGACGCAACCAATTTTGGGATACAAACAATTGTCGGGTGCAATCAAGTTCGTGATGCAACCAGTTTTTCAACGCAAACTATTTTTGGGATGTAACCAAGCTTGGGGCACAACCAATTTTCTGGCGCAACCAATTGTGGGATACAACCAATTTTCGTGTGCAATCAAATTTTGGGGCGCAACCAATTTTGGGCGCATATCCAAGCTTGGGACACAACGAATTTTCTGGCGCAACCAATTTTTGGGACGTAACCAATTTTTGGGGTGCAACCAGTTTTCCAGCGCAACTAATTTTTAGGACACAACCAATTTTTGGTCGCATTCAAGTTTCGGGCGAAACCAATTTTTAAAGCAAATCGAATTTTGGGGCGCGATCTATTTATATAACGCAACCAATTTAGGGACAACCAATTTAAGGGCGCAACCAACCAACTTGGTTAGATTTTATTTTAAATAAAAATTAATTCCTGGAGAACTACTTCTTTTTGAACATTTAGTTGAATCGAAAAAGTTTATTTATGATGCAAATCACTTTTGGTATTTTCGCTCTTATTTATCCATCCATGGCCAATGGAATTTCCCTGGAACAAAATTGTTTCGCATTCTTGGGCTCTTTGCTCAACAATCGACCGGCTGTTGCTTGATCGCGAGCAACCATAAATCCTTCCTGCTTTATATGCGATCATTCCGCTTGAGTTATTGTTGTGTTACGACTCAAGACATTATTACCCGATCGAAAATTGAATTCCAATTGGTTCCGAGGTCAATTTAATTTTTCATACAATTTGGCAGCACCATACAGTTGGTAGCGACCTTCAATTGGCTGACAGTTAAATTGGTTGCGAACTTCAATTAATTGTGTATCAATTCAATTCAATTAATCCTCAATTGGTTGCGACCTGCAGTTGGTTGCGATCTTATATTGATTGCGCCCTACAGTTGGTTGCTGTCTTCAATTGGTGCAACCAATTTTTGAAAATTATCCAAAAGTACTCAAATATTATACCAGGTCAGAACAAATATTATCGTCTTGTAAATAAATTTATGAAAATGCAATTTAAAAAAAAAATTTTATTTTTTTATAGTGGAATACATGGCAAGTTCTGTTGAACTTTATCGCTAAAATCCACGCGTGATAATCACGCAATCGAGAGCTAGGGCATAACCGGGTTAAGAGGCGTTGATATGAGGAAGGTATTAGAGTGTGGAGAGCGAAATGTGTGGAATGGGACGATGCTGAGGATTTTTCTGCAGTAAGCAGGACGGAACAAAACACGATAATTTGAGCACCATACTATTTTGAAGTGCAAAACCTACTCAGGATTATGATTACACCAAATGCAATTTTTAATTCAAGACATATTTAAAATTTTAAAAAATTATTCTTTATATTAACAACATTATTTTAAATACCTCTTAAAATTCCAAGACGTGTAAGAAAAATTCAAATTTTACTTTTTAATTTGGATTGTTTACACCCCAAAATTAGTTCCCTAACAAAGTTATTTATGTCCTAATGAGAAAATTAAATAATCATTTTTAATTTGTCTTCTCTCTCTTTTGAATCAGTCATTTTAATTAACTAATTCAGTAATTACTTTCTCTGTTTACAGCTGAAGTCACGGTGGATTATAACAGAGGTCTTCCCAGGATCAAAGTCCCACTACCTTCAAGGAGGGAGAATTGTGTTTTCACCCTAAAACCAATCACACACACCGTAGGAGATTTTCTCGAAATGCTCAAAGTTGAGGATCGAGGCATCGACAGAACCACTATTACAACCTTAGGTGAGTGGAAAAATCATGGCATATTTACATCTCTAATTACCCTCTTTCAGATTCGCTGCAAGAATTATGTGCCACATTATAATTTATTCCATGCTTTCATTTAATCCATTCATTTATATTAAATTTAAATAAAAAATAAAATATAACTATTTTTTATTCCTAGATTTGTTTTTTTTTCATTTGAACGTGTCCAACAAATTTTTTGAGTCCACAATTTGGTTTCACCCCTAAACGTTGTAAGAGTCCCAAATTTTAAAAATACCCTTTTCAAAAAAATCGATATTTTATACATATTTTATTTTTACAGATGGAACAAGGATAGGCTACAGTAATACGATAGAGTCCCTATTGGAGGAAGATTTTAAATTAATTATAAACGATAACGTATATACAGTAACTCCACCACTAGCTGCAGTTAAACCTCTGGTAAGTTCGTTTTTATTCAAATTTTTAAAAATAAATAAATAATTATAATTTTATAAAATAATTTAAAACCCCCTACTAATCATGTTTTTTTTTCCAGGAGGGGATTCAGAAATTGTCTGATATTCAGACGATGATTACTCAATTATACGATGCACTACACGTTCGTGAAAATCAGGTTGAAATGGAAAAACGAGTCTTAGCTCAATTAGAAATAGTGAAATTAGAATTGGATCCCCTTGAACAGGTAAATCTAAGAAAAATCTAAAAACAAAGTATTTTTAATATTTGAAAAAAAAACTAATAATTAAAAATGATAATAACTCTAATGCTTTTATTTTCTCAGCAAAAATTAGAAATTGAAATGGCAGCCGCGAGGAGGGCAAATTTATCGGCATGGGCTGGATTAGTACTGATGTCAATACAATTTGGAATTCTTGCTCGATTGACTTGGTGGGAATACTCCTGGGATATTATGGAACCTGTAACTTATTTCGTCACGTACGGCACGGCGATGCTCTGTTACGTCTACTTCCTCTTAACAAGACAGGTGAGTTTGTGACCTCAAGGGAATTGCGCAAAACAATCTACTATTTATTAATATCAATAATTCGATAGCGTTTCCTAGTTCCTATAATACAGAAAATTGATCAAATTCACCATTCAACACTCATAAGTTTAATTTGAGAATATATTGATCGAATTTATATTTTTAAAAGTACTGTTATTCTTTAAAGTAGAAAAAGTACATTTTTTAAATTTAAATTTCGCACCACTGGAGTTATAAGTTGCATAGAATTTTACTGCGCAGCTGAAATGTGACGTCACGATTCCAAACTCTGTGGCGGGAAATTTAAACTGAAAAGTTTATTTTGCTATTTTTAAACCTTATTGATGGTATTTTTGTCTTGATCGTATTGAAATTAATTCTAGTAATCTATATTTTTCAGGAATACATGTTACCAGATGCTCTTCACCGCCAACTTCTCGTCGGATTTCACAAGAAAGCAAAGAAAATGGGTTTTGATTTAGTGAGATACAATCAATTAAAGGACCAGGCCTACGAGTTAGAAACAACTTTACGAATTATTCGCGGTCCTCTTTGGGAGAAGAAACACTTGATCGAAAAGATGCCCGAGAAACGATCGGGCTCAAGTTCCAGTTCCAGTTCGAGTTCCAGATCGAGATCACGAAGTGACTCAAGAAGTCCGAGTCCTAGTCCTGATAAGGAGATTAAAAAAAAGGACACAGTAGTGTCAACGCCTCTTAGATAAGTCGCCCTTTCTGACCAAAAATAATCTCATTTCTATTTGTACTTACATATTCTATTTAAAAAACGTTTACAATAAAATTTACAATCTTTGTAGTCAATTTACAATAATTGTTCTTTAGTCTCGATTTCTCGCTCTCTTTTTTAGTGTACAAGGATTGTAGATTTTTTTGTAACCCATTTGTCGAATTTGGAAACAGGAAAAGTCGACCGAAAATGATCAAATAGAGAGCTGGAAAGTTTTGCAAGTTGAATTTCCCGCTCTAGAATTCGAAGCCGTGGCGTCACTCTTCAGACATGCGCAGTAGAATTCTCTTGGATTTGCATCTGCTTGTAATTTTATAAGCACAGTAAATGTATAATAAATGTATCGATGCGCAGTAGATTTCTAGTGAAGAAATTGCTGCGCCGTAGATCTCTAATGAAGTTATGCCTGCGCAAAAGATTTCTGCGATAGATATAGCTACGCACTAATGTTCTATGACACTTATCGATGCGCACAAAAGTCTAGTGCCTAGAATGTAACTCAAATAGTTATTTAATGGCTCTCCAGCTCAAGTGATGAGAAATAATAGAAAGTGATTAGAAGTGATAGTTGCAAAGCTTTCAGGAATAACACTCCTTTCAGTATTCCTTTGGCTGATAAAGGCTTGCTTCTAATTTAAAGACTAAGTTCTTTGAATTGCTAAGTGGTGCTTCTCAATTTTAGATAACGAAACCTTTATTTTTAGTAATGAATTAAATTTTTTCATCAATTATTTTGGTAGTTTTATCTTCACTTCAGGTTTTTTATAGAGTTTTTGAGTAATTAAAGCTGAATTCAAGTAGGTTCGCAGCAGATTCGCAGAACAAGAGATTGGCTAGTCGCGTATAAAATTTAGTATTAAAATAGAAACTTTGAAAGTGGATTTTTTCATATATCTGATTAATTCTTGCTTGCACAAGTTCCAAAATCTTTCTATCCGTCCGATACAACAAAAGCTGCGCATTTCTCACTATACAAATTACTCTTTGTGATAAAAATACGATTTACGAAACTACAATCGTATTCTCATGTAAATAGAGTGCATCTTATTTATATTTGCATTCGTTACTTAATTAAAAGAGTTTAGAAAATTCGTATTCATATCGAAAGGCCATAAAGTTTTTAGCTTCTTTAAATAAAACTGGTAGAAATATTAATCGATAAGAAATCTATCTAGCCTTCAATTTTTCTGAAATAGGTCATCGCTTTTACTAAATCTCTTCCACATTCACCAAATATAGACTTTTTCAACCAAATTTTATAGATTTAGAGACCACTCTGCACTTATAGAATAATTAAGATTCATACTTTTAAGACTAAACTTGACTCGCTTCCTAGCTTCGAAAATTTTTTGGACATTATTTTCTAATGTTCCTTCAGCGAGAAAAATTAAAGTTGGATCTAAATCTAATGCTAGTGCCAATTTATAAAATAAATCCTTGCTTTGTAACCGCGGATTTTGCATTTTGTATCGAATGTTTCGTGTGTGGTAAGGGAGAGAAATGTGAAAAATGATAAAATTAAGGAAACAGCTGAAGAGCAAGTTTTGAAATTCTTCCAGATTTCTTATAATACAATTATTCTTCCTAAAATTTTTTACGATTATGAACGAGTTTTGTAAATATATATAAAAGTTATAGATATATTGTACTATATTGTACACACGTTATTTTCGGAATGATCTTGTCGTTGCGATGTTTTCTCTGAGCTTATTAATAATCAATGCCTATCTCTTTGCATTTTTCATAATATGTATACGAATTTCCCGATGTTCCTCAACAATTGTTAGCATTTTATATTTTTTGTGCCTATGAAGTCAAAGAATATTTAAATTTAACACCTTTTGTTCATTTTAAACAACAAATATCGAAATTTTATAGATTTTCCCTCTGTACGCAGACCTAAATTTGAAAAATTAGTTTCAATGTAGAAGGAAAAAATATTTGATTATTATATTTGTGAAGTAAAATGAAGACATCAGGGAAACAAAGTCGATATAAAAATAGATTCGCGTACTAGTCATTAAACGAAACTGTCGCTCTCAGATTTGCTCATTACATTTAATTACTGCAAAGTGTGAAATCATTTACAGTCCCGAATGTTCGAACCCCAATGGTTCGATTATGTGTGAATAATAGTAATCTTAAATAAATAATGGCTTTTGGTTACGATCAGCAGAGAGATCCAATTAATTTTTTTGCTCTTTTAATTTTTTTTTGTTTAAATTGATTTTCTTTTGCTGCACAACATTTTTTAAAATTCAAATCATATATTTGCTAATTTCAGTTTTTACAGTTGATCTCTTTTCTAATCGTCTCTAAATATCATGGAATCGTGTCATTTCTCTGTATATACATATTTCTAATAAATCAATATTTATTCAGTCACTGTTAAAATAATTTTCACCAATGAAAATTCCGCTTTTCCTAAGTTTAGAATGTATAATAGAATATAACAATTCAAATTTTACACCATATGTTTCTAAATCGTGACTTATAAAATAATTAATTATCTAAATTATACTGTTTTAAATCACAGACTAATCATAAAACAGTTGTTAATTCGTAGGTATTAGGATCTACTTTTGTCTTCCCTTTTTCAAGTTTATTCAAATACCCAATATCTGCCCCATTGTAGAGTCGACTTCCTCCATTTTTTTCTAAATTATTTCTGAATCTACCATACGAGCTATCGTATATTACTCCATTTTCGAACATCTCAGCTTTATTATTTCCATTCATTTGGATTGGAATTTGTGATTTATTTCCTTTGCTTTTCTTTCCAAAAATAATGTTCTCCAAAATTAGCACTGGCGACTCAAAAAGTATGCAGAAGAAGAAACTCACGACGATGCAGATGATTATGTCAGTCAAGAAACTTTGAAGCTGAGAAAATATTAGATTTTCATTAATTCCGACAATTATTAAACATTTTTAAAAAAATAATAATTTTTTTTAAACTTACCATTGTGAAGTTTGAAAAATATATAGGTAATCTTGTAGAACCGGATTTCAAAGATTGTATTAAATAGTGCAGGAGGTAAACGCTGTAGGATATTTTGCTTATTGGCAGGAAAATTGGCAGAGATAAAAATGTATTAATCACACCTGAAAATTTTAATTTAATTATGAATTGTAAGATATTTTTTAATTTAATTTTCGAAAAATTATTAATTACCTCCACAACCGTGATGGCAGGCATAAATTATCCAGGAAACTCCCATTGCCCAGATAGAATGCGATAGACCCGTAAAAATGCTTTCCCACAATTTATTGTACACGTAACTTTTATCAATTGAAATTGCATATCCCAAGGTGCAAAAAGCGAAACAAATTACAGCAGCTATCCAACCAAAAATGATCTGATACTGCAGACAAAAAATACTGTTTAGAATTAAATCAATTTAAAAAAAAAAGAAAAAGCATTTTTTTTACCGTTTTTGGTTTGGTGTTAGTTGTTAAATTCATAATGTATCCAAAAAATATTCCGAAAAGCCAAGGACCGGCTCTGCAATGTGTAACTATGTACAGTTTAGTATTAGAATCTAACTGGACATCCGCTCCTCTGAAAGCAATTAAATTAATCAATTAAACATAATTATTTGCAAAAATATAGTTGTACCATTGTATAGATTCGAATACACCAAAAAATATCAAAGAGAATTGCATCTGTGAGATTTTATTTACAAAATAAGTCGCGAGGTGGGAAAAATGTCACTTTTTCTCTACCTCGCGACTTTTGTTTTTAATAATTCTTTTGAAAACGAAGATGGAATACTCGTTTTTTTGAAAACTGAATCAATTCAATGGCAAAAGTTAATAAATATTTTTAACGATGTTTCTACTTACACACGAAGGTTCAAATTATTAAACGTTAAATTGTTTTCTGCTAGAATTATCCCTGGAGTAATAAGAGAAGCGGTAAAAAATAATCCTAGGATTATTAAACCTATCATTGGCTTCCTAGCAAGCGGGTACAAAATTAATGGTGAAAGCCAAAAAAGGTGCATGTCGACTGCCAAGTACCATAAATGTCCCATACATTTCTGCAAGAAATTATTTTAAAACTTAATTGTAATGTAATTTTTTTTTCATTATAATGTAAGTATTTTTTAATTTTAGGGTAATAATTTTTTAATGGTAAATATAAAATATAATTACAAATTGAAAAATTTGGATACCAAATTGTCAGCTGCCCCAAAATAATTGTGTACATAGAGAAGAAATTTCCACCAAGAATTCTCGCATTCGTCACTAGCATTTATTACAAAATCGTTTTCCCAAATTGGTCCAGAAGCCAAATGAGGCGCAATATAAATTACAATAGCCAAAAGGGCAATCACTGCCGGAGTTAATCTAAAAAAAATAATGATTTATGAAATAAAATTGAATAAGTTAATTACTGGTAAATTAATTAGTTAGTTATCATATGGGTAAAATAAGGAACCTCAAATATCGGTGGAAGTAGTACTCAAAAATATTCCAATTTGCACCCTCAGACATTTTTTTCAAAAAATGATAAGATAAGAGGAATCCACTCAGTAAGAGAAATGTATCAACAGCAAAAATTCCCATTCTAAGATAAACAGATTCCCAGGATTCAGTCCACTAAAAAATAATAAATTAAATTTGCATCATAATAAAAAGGTGCTTTAAATTTTAAAAAATAAAACATGAAAAGATTTTTGCCATCGTGAAGATTCGATCGCTGCAAAAAATACCGAAACTATTGGAAATTTCGAGGTTTTATGAAAAAAAAAAGTCGTGAAGTGGTGAAAATGTCCATTTTTTTTACAAAATTTGCACCTTCTCATGACTTTAGTCGTTCGATATTTGTTTTATAGGTTCTTGTCGATGGCACAAGTCTTATTTTTTTTTTTTTTAAGATAAACTTACATCCAAAAAAGTCACTAGGTTAACATAAGATGTTTTGAAATTAAAGAAGACTTCATGCCCATAAACTACCCACAAAAGGCTTAAGGCTCGAATTCCATGAATTGCAGTAATTGTTCCTGAATTATGCTTTGTACTCAAAAGTCTCAACGAGCTATTGAAAACAGAAAACCGAGCCAAAACTGAAATAAAATTGCTGTCAAGATTATTCTCCTTCATCCAATTTTGACTGCATTCTAAAATCGTGCAGAATGCGAGGAAAATTATTATTGTTGAAATTACTGATCTGAAAAAAATCAATTAGAACAACTTAATTCCGATTCAAAAAACAGGTAATACAGGCCAATTTACTTTTATTACCAAGAGTTGGTAAGGCAGATTTGATTCTAATCTGGTCTTAAATTTTTTACCCTACCAGCGATTGGTAATTTAAATAGAATTTTTAATATTTTATATAGAAATAATTACTCACATAGTAATTATACTCCCTGTAGACCATTTTTCATAATTTAAGCTAGAACACGTTACATCAATGAGTTTTATAGAGATATTTGCTTTCTTAAGATTCACTTCATTAATTACAGATTCTACATCTTCAATATCACAAGTCGATGGAACGCACATCGAGAGTTTGGGCCTCAATCCTAAAGATACATTTTTGGTATCAATAATATCTAAATTGTAAAGACAGTGCTTTCCTGAGGTTTTCTTAGAACTAAAATTTCCACGAATTGAGATGCATTCATCATACTGTCCATAATCAGCCAAATTTCCCTCCATTATTCCCGATGGAATTTTTGAGGAGGCATCCAACACTGCAATTACAATTATTTTCTTTTTGTACTAAAAAAATATCACTATTTAAATTTCTAAAAAAATATTTTGAGTACTTGAGAATGTTGAATATATTTTAGAAATTCCGATAATATTTAAACCTTTGAAATATTCTCGAGTGTTTAAAATTTTTGAATAACGTTTTTTAATTATTTTTTTTGTATTCTCTTGGAATATTTCAAAATATTTTTGAATATTCTAAAATAATCTGGAATATTCCAGAATATTTATGAGAAAATACGTGAAATAAAATAAGCAAACCTATTGTATAAACTAAAACCTTTAGAAAACTATATTTTTAAAATATTACTTACTTTTCCAAGCCCACATTTCAAATTTTTTTAGTGCAGAACCATATAAATGAAGATCTTTTTGACATTCGGTCGCATTTTCAGAAAAATCGGCATATTTTTTAAGAAAGTTTATTGGTTCCAAATATCGTAAAACACTACCGATATTTTCTTGACTGAATAATTCATTCTCCTGAATTTCAGAATGTGTAAAGACACTAGAAATTAAATTCAAAATGACAAAACTGGTCACCAAGATATAAGTTTTTAGTGAGAATTTCATTATCACTAAATAGTCTGTTGACGCCTCTAATTTCTTTTAACGATTAAAGACAATTGTATTGACCGAAGGTACATATGATAAGCCAAATATCGATTCTATGATTGAATCTATTATCAAGATCAGACACCATGATTTGTCAATTTTTTATTGATACTTTTCTAAATCAAATATGAGAAAATATTTTAAAACATTTTAAACACAATAATCTTTCTAATACAATTTTGAAGATTATAATAATTCACAATAAATAAGAAAATATTAGATTACGACAGAATTTCAATTTCTAAATATAAACGTAAATTCAGAATTAAATTTGTGTTTGTCATCTTATACGCTGATCATAAAATTCGTCAGTAGATTACAAGTCGATACTTGGTTTTGAGATAAGATCTACATTTTACTGATTTTAATCAATGTTATGTTTTTTTTCAATATGAAATTACCTCATTAGTATGATTCTCAAAGATTGAGGAAAAATTCTCTAAACCAAGATAATTGAAGTTCATGTTCATGATCCGGTAGGATATCAATAGGATACGGATAAATCCGAATTTCTGGTAATCTGACATTCTCTTCAGTGTAAAGAATATTTCCAACATTATGTTTCCCCCCGGTAAAATTCCCAATAGTAATACTCAATGAAGAGTTTTTTGAAAAGTAAAAATCTTTTGGTACTTTCACACGTTCTATAAACATATGGAGAATTTCTTCCGATTTTCGAATTTTCGTAATTTTTTGAGCAGCTACAACTACATCCCTTGTTACAGAATAACACTTTCGGAGATTAATTGCACTCAAATTCTGCGCGTGTTCGAATAGAAGTATTACAGAGTCATCTCGTAGATTTCTACAGTTTGCACAGTTTATAACTAACAAGTTTTCCATATAATGTAAAGGCGGGTATTTTAACCTTGGAATATCACGAATATCCAAATAAGTTAATTTTTTTAATTTACCAAGATGCGCAATCCCTTGATCTGTGACGTAGCTCTCGCCTGGAAAAAATTAAGTAAACATTGGTAAAAATAAAATAAAATATTCCACCCCAGTCCCACCCCTCTACCTTTTATCTCGTCCCCTCCCACTTCTCCCCATCCCTTATCTCCTCTATTATACCAACTATGCATTGCCATTCACCGTTAACCCTCCCCCTTAGCATATCCCCACCCGATTTATCACTCACATATCCCGTCAGCGCTCTCTCCCTTCTTCAATTTAAATACCCGCTCCCATATCTCCTCCCCCCGTATCACAAGTCAATATTCCCCTCCATTATCCCATGTACTTCTTCTCTTCCAAAATGTATATCCCCCATTCGATATCCTCTCCAATATTCCTAATTCTATCTACTCTTTAATCCAGCTTTCCCGTCTATATTCTATAAACTATCCCATACACCCAGATCCCATCTACCTTCTCCCTTACTCAATTTAAATACCCCCGTCCACACCCCCTTCCATTCATCATATTCCATCTTCTTTCATCTTCCCATATCTCCATTCACTATCCATCTTCTTACAATCCCTCCTATATTTCATATTATATCTACTCTTTAATCCAGACACTCCCTTTCGAATCCCTTTTCTATATTCCATATTAAATCTCCTCAACACTACAGATAATCCCTAATATCCCCAACATTATACAATCACCTTCTTATGCATTCGAGCTCATATCATATGATATAGCTGTTCTAATACCACCAATATCCCCACCCCAAATAAACCTGCTTTTATTCGCTGGTACCCTCCCCCTCTAACAATTTTTTTAGTAAAAAATAGTGACTTACCGGAAATATTAAGCCGTACAAGTTTAGGACAATTTTCAGCAATAGCGCTCAAAGTATCGTTATTAACAAATCCAGGAGCATTTACGAAATCCAATTTTTCCAAATGATTGAACATCGACATGTTTGTTAAAATTTGAGGTAGGTCTTCAATTCTTCTTCCAACTGAACCAGAAATTCGCAAATTGACGTTTGTCAAAGTTTCTGAATGAAGTGCTAGAGCAGCGATAATTGAATCTATTTCTTCACCGAAGAGTCTGTAGAGGCAAACTTTCTTCAGCTTTTTACACTTTCTGATCATCTAAAAATAAAGCATATCATTATTTTATTTTTTTAAATTCTTAAAAATTTTTTATTTGATTTCCACCTTGCCATTCTTGCATGAAAGGAATCTTAATTACAAATGTATATTTAAAAAAAAGTTACCGAAGAAAGTAAAACGTTTTCAAGATTTTGTAGATTTACTAAACAGATTTCCTCAATAGTGTCGAATGGCAGATTTGCGAGACATTTTCCATTAAAATTCATTTTACTACAATCCGTCAAAGAAAAAGACTTGAGTTTCCGCATTGTCAAAAAGAGTCTTGACAAATCTTCTTCCTGGTAGAAAGTGTGACACAAACTCAATTCAAAAGTCGTGATTTTTCGACCGTTATCTAAAAGCCAAATGACAATTTCATTCCAGTCGTCAACGTCACAATGGCAATCGTAAGCGACTCCTTTCCAGTGAGAACTTTCGTATTCTGCTACATATTTCGAGGATGTAGCAAGGTGTGGTAAAATATCAAACAAACGCAGTTCTCGAAGATTTACTGTCAGTTTGCAAATTTGTCGAAATGCTTGTAGACTCAAACACACACTTGTTAAATATATTCCACACATGTTTACCACTTTTTCGAGAATATTCAGAGATATTGTGTGATAGGGTTTCGGGGGATATCTCACCATACCCCAAGTTTTAAAATTAGAATCCATTACTTTAAAGCTTCGCCAGGATAATTGACTGATTACTTGCCACCTTTTGCAAACTGTAAGGATGAAAAATAGTTGTTATTTCGGAGAACACTTGATGAAATGTGAAAAACTGCCAAAAAAATCTCTCAAAAATGTTGTTCAAAATTTCTCGAAAAAATGTTGTCGAATACTGTTCCAAAATATGTATTTTTATAAGAAACGTTTAAAAAAAATAACGTTAGTAACAAAACATTAAAAATTTTCTTATATGTTCAGTGTACTAGGGTGGCTCAAACTCTCAAAAACACTTTTTTTTTCTAGAGAGTCTCGATCTTTCCAATTCGATGCGAAACAAGAATTAACAATTTATTAACCAATGTTTATAAATATTTCACCCGAACAACAGTAATAATTTTTTTTGAAACTAAAGAAATTTGGAAAAAAATGGTTTTTCAATTTGTTTAAACAATTAAAATTAATTAATCAATGTTGATTAAGATTCCCCTATATAAATAGTAATAATCTTTAATAAAAAAAATAATTTTCGAGAAAAAAAATGATTTAAGCAAATTTAATTTGTTTAAATAATTGAAAATATAATTAACCAATGTTAATCAATATTTTTTATACATGAAATTCTTTATTGGATAATTCTCTACAAGCCTCTATACTTTCCCGCAACATTTTCCCAAACCCTGAAAAATTATTCAAAAAAATTTTTGCCATGCATTTTTGAGCCACCCTAGTTATGATTAATCTTTTATTTCTGCAATTTTTTCTTCGAGTGCGATAACTTCTTTTGTGCTGGTTTCAGAATTTTCCTACGCTTTGCTACACGCTCGAAAAAATTCCCCGATAATTTCAGGTTTAACAAAAAAAGAAATTGATTATTTTCACGGGATTGTGATTTTCGGAAATTTGAAAACTCGAGTATTTTATATTTTGAATTTTCTGAAAATACATTTTAGTCTTTTTTACATACCTCTTTCCATTCGAATTTTTTCAGCAATTGTCAAATAGTGAAAAATTCTTTCAAGACAATCGTCGCTTAATCTCGAAATCTTATCTTTTCTTTTGTTCTTATCTTTTTTTTTTCTATGATTTTTCTCTTTTATCACTTTTCTTTCTTGTTCGGCTTGTTCCATTCTTATTATTTCTAGATCGCGACTATGGTCGCTTATTTTCGAAATTTCCTTAACTTCTGTTGCCTTATCTCCTTGTTTTTCCTTATATTTTTGTTTCTTTTCATCACTTTTAGCTACAGCTATCTCCTGTTGGGCTTGTTCCATTCTTCTGATTTTATGATGTCAACATTACGAAATATAAATGTGTAGATATGAATATATAAAATTCGTAAATTTAATTTTGATAGAGAAACTTTTACCCGAGATGCTTTTACTCTTCTTAAAACGCGTTACTCTTTGCATTTCAAACTGTACTGATGCTGAAGAAATATTTTACCCTCTACTTTTGAAGTTATTTTCTACCTGTAATTTGTACTTTAAGGTGAATTGAATGAGCGAAAACGGCCAAAACCCAGCTGGCTCGGCCCTTTTCCCTTGATGGCTAGAAGTATGAAAGCTTAGGTTAGCTTGAAGTAAAGGCCAAATTTTCGGTTTAAGAAGATCTTACTGGTTACTATCATCTTCTTTGAAACTAAACTTTCCATTTTATGTTTCCTGACGTTTCACTCTGGTTTCACAGTTTCAAATTTTACTTTCTGTTGCTTTCTAACGTTCCTAACAAAGCTACAAAAGCAAGGTATAATAATTGTACTTGTCGTCACTTGTCGTCGTTGTCGTCTGCTACGTGCAGGCAGCAGGCGTGCACCTAGTCAGCTACGTGGGTCCGTGGGTGGCCGGTGGTGGGTTGAGGCAAACTTTGGTTGAGGCTTTGAACTTTTGAAGGTTCAATGGCGTTCATGGATAGGCAGTCATGGGTTGTGTGGGTTGTTGCCAGATGAGATTTTCCAGTCTCCAGTTCTCCCTAGATCCCCTAGATGCACTAGAATTTCCCCCTAAAAACTCATAAGTCATTTGAAATACTCCTAAACATACTCCTGAACTTTTTTTGAAATACATTATATTTATATAATTTTATTATTATATTTTAAAGCGATTTGTTGGATAAATAAATAGGAATACTATACTAAAAAACATACTTTTTGCTGCTTTTTGAATATATATTTATGACGGAAGAGGCGCGAAATTCAAAAGCTAACTATTAAACGTTATTATTAATAAAATATTACTATTATAAATATTATTTCAAACTTTCGTGAAAAAATTAATTAAGAATAATCTCTGATTGCAATAGTACAAACGAATGAAATGAATAACATGAATAAAATAGAAAGCGAGTAACAAATCATACTACAACTTGTCCTAGAGGACATTAAAAATATTATCAAATTCGATGAAATAAAAAACTTCACTCTTCAAAGTTTTAAGCATTTGTTTTTTAAAGGGTCAAATTTAGTGCAGTTGTTTCAAGTTGTTGCCTGAAAACTCCTGAAGTCAAAAATTTCCTCCTAGGAAAACTCTTTAAAAAACTATACTCCCAAAAATCCTCCTAAATCTAGAAGTGTCTAGGAGTAAATCCGGTATCTGAGTTCCGCGCATGACTTGGCGTCAACTCAATTGTCGGTAAAACAGACTCGGCGGGGATTTCAAGATTGAATAAAAATCTCAATATGTATTTTATTTCGGAGTTATTCTTGTTTGTTTCTAAACAATGTAAACCTGTATAATTAAAAAAAAAATTTTATTAAACATCTTGTACGGTACAAGTCCACTTTGTATGAAATGAGCGTTAAGTTTTTACGTATCATTAGAGAAAAAGGAACCAGCAAATTTCAGTGGTCGGAGTAGTATTAGAATTATAAGGATTTCAATATGATATATAGTAAATATTGTTATTATCGAGTTTGAAGCAAGAAATGAGATAATAATATTAATATTGATAATAATAATAACCAAAGAAGAAAATAATGACCATACTCTTTTTTAGAGAACATGTGAATCGCTCTATATATTATTATAAATTACTGTGGATATATAATTATTACACTTATTCGCCCTGGCAAAAGTTTTGGAGTGAAATTTATTCCGAAATTTTCCAAACCAAACAGTTTCATTCCGATCTAATCCGAAGGAATTTTCAATCCGATCAATCCAAATTAAATCCGAATTTATCTAAATGAATCGGAATTTCTCCGAATTTTTCGGAATAATTCTTATTAATTCGGATAGACCGGATTTGTTCGGATTAATTCGGATTAATTCGGAATGACCGAATTTATTCGGATAGAAAACTTCCTTCGGATTAGATTCGAATGAAACTGATTCGAACAATTTCGGATTGATTCGGAATCAATTTCAATCCGAAACTTTCGCCAGGGCTGCTGGGAGTTTTGGTTTTGGAATTATTGTCCTAACTGTTGTGTAATTAACGGGTTTTCTGCAAGTGAGTGGATGTATTTCTGCTTCAATGTAATCGAGGCATTCATAAACATTGGCATATACGTCTTGATTAGATCCACATTCCCCTCTCTGAGATGCAACACCGATTACAGTATCTCCAACAATTAATGGATTACCACCGTCTCCCTGAAAAAAGAACCACAGACAACAAAACATAAACTATATACAATAAATAATTTAATATATAAACAATAAGGAATAAATTATGCATAATGGGAAATCAATAATGAATAAGAAGAAAACAATAAGCAATGAAAAATAAACCATATACAATTAGCAATAAATACTGACGATATAAATAATGAACTACTTAAATTTTTTCCTATTATCTGTTATATCTGTGATTACTAATTATTGTATGTCTGCTGTTATTGCTTTGTTTTTTCTTCCATGTTTTATTCTTTATTGTTTATAGGTACAACTATACATACAGAAAAAATAATATTATACTCACACCACAAAATCCTTTCCCCTTATCATCAATGGTACAAATTCGACTTCTATCATCAAACGGACCCACATCTGACTTACTACAAGTCTCGACACTATAAGCTGTTACAGTAACTTTCCTCATAATGACAGGTAATAAAGCACCTGCTTCCGTTAATCCCCATCCTCCTATCATTGCTTTTTCACCATCTTGGACTTCTCTAATTGGTAATTTGGCAGGTCTTTGATGTGAATTAAAATCTATCCACTTACACAACTGAAATTTTATTAGCCTTCACTGTACACATATATTATTTCACAAAATTATAATATTAAATATAACAATTACAAAAAAAATAAATAATAATATTTCATATTACATTTACTTGGGAATCAATAAGGGCGTAGAGTTGAGAAGGGCCTATGAAGAAGGGCGTATGTCACGTGGGGGTCAATAAGGGCGTATCTCACATAAGAGT
>JAUESI010000002.1:216640-241553 GCA_032275145.1 Synergus laeviventris
TATTCAGGGACTCCAGAATATCCATGAATTACACGATATCCAGAATATCCACAATATTCGGAACCAAAATCAGAATCAAAATTGTTCCAATTTATCTGAGGATTTTGCCAATAATTCGATGATGACGACCTTGACGAGTTCTTCGAGGCTTCGACCTTTTCAGGAGTATTCTTATGCTTATTATGAACCCAGCACGAGCGGAATTAACAATTCATATCCGGTCGATCATCAGAATCAGCAGCATCAAATTTATCAGCAATCTCAGAATCACTATCAACAGAATCCATACCTTGTGAGACAAATGGACCCGACGAAGAGACATACTTATGTCACGAGATATGGAACTGAGGAAAATATCTATGAGGAAATTTCTGATCTTGGGTAGGTTTAGTTTTTGGGATCTAATCTAATTTATTAACTTATAAAATAGAAAGCCTTAAAATTCGAACTTTTGAAGACTCGAAAGCTTTCTGGAAGCTTTGAAAATCAAAGTTGAAAGTGTTTAACATTTTTTAACACATATTTATTTATTTAACAGGAGGCAATGTCCTCGATCGGTACGAGGATCCCGACAATCCCTCGTTGCAGAGGAAGTTCGAAGAGTGCAATCTCGACATCGTCGAGTTCTGGGGGAATTAAATCTCAGTGTGGAAGCAATGTTAATGCCAAAGATGATCGAGGGCGCAGAAAATAATTCTGAAAACCAAAAGGACAATTCCACTGAAGAATTATTAGGAAACATGAGTCCAACTGACCAACTTCTCTCGCCAGTTGCTTGCGATTTGGACTCTGGATTCAGTGGAAGCTCAAGTGCTAGTTACAGGTTTCTTTTTATTTATTTATGTATTTATATAACATAAAATACAAAATATTTCAAAATACGACTATTTTAGAGTCTAATATCTATTTAATAAAAAATCTGAAGCTTAGCTCTTCTTTGTCTAAAAGCAAACAAATTTTACTTCTCTAATTCATAAATAAACCAAAAATCGAATTAGCTTTAATTGAATCTTGATTTTTTTCCCAGATCTGGACTTGGGTCTTTAAGGAGAGGGAATCAGAGAAACAATCACGATGCGAATCAGAGGAAAACAAAGGCTGCGATGATCTGGAAAAAAGGCTGGAAGAAACTTCAGGCCTTGGGAAGCAACGTGGAAAAGCAAAAAAACGGTGAGTTTTTTAAAACGTTTAAAATTGATCGATTGCAGGCCTTGAAAATTGAAAGCTTTAAAAAATCAGGGCTCTAGAATTTGAAGATTTTCAACGTTCGATTCATTTAAATTCGAAGGCCCTAGACTTCGAATGCTTTTAAATTTCCCTTTCAATTCGAATGGCTGCTAAATTTACACTAAATTCGAGGTTGAAAGCCTTTGGATTTCGGCTTTAGGATGATGGAAGTCTTGTTTTATAGAAGAGGCTTCTTGGCGAAGCTTTTGTATTCCCTTTGAGTGGTAATGTTGAAATGAGAGTGACATTGATCCTCTCTTGTTAGGCTTCCTTTTTAAGTTTTAACGAAGGCATCTCTAGCCTCATTCCCTTTTTGTTTCCCTCTTCGTATTTGAACGATAAAGAGGGGGTTAAGTATTGAAAGACTCAATGTTCAACGACCGATAACCTCAGACTCAGATGTCAGAAGCGTCCCTGGTCCAAGATCAAGAAACGACCGAGATAATGGAGAAATCCAACAAAGCAGTGTCAGATCCGATAGTCTTGAATTTTTTTATCGAGACTTCTTACTCTTCTTAGTATTTAGAAATGGAATTAAGCACTTACAGTTTTTCTGTTTATTAAATATTAAAACACTCATCTTAATAATAAAAAAATAAAAATAAAAACCCTTCTTGAATTTAAAAGCCTTTGGTTTTAAATGCCTTCCAAAAATTGAAATTAAATGTTGGAAGCTTCCAAAATCCAATGCTTAATAATTTCGTTAGCTTAGAAATTTGGACCTCTTTAAATTGCGGGAGAAAGAAGATAGTATAAAAATCAGAAAATACGATTAATAAAAAAATATCTGAACCGGTGGAGAATTCTTAAATGCGAATCAAGGGTTGAAGAATGAAAGGAAATAAATTTGATTGATTTGGCGATTTTCAGAAAGCTTTTACTCGCTTTTGCAATAGATCAAAGTCCCGATGCCATATGTATTTCAATTAGATTTCCAGCAGCTTCGGCTGGTCTCAATTGTATGTATAGTTACATACAATATTCACATATATGTGTGTTTGAATTTTTATCGTGGTATTTATCCTTGGCTGAGTTGCTTGTTTCC
The DNA here is from genome assembly GCA_032275145.1 of Synergus laeviventris. Lineage (NCBI taxonomy): Eukaryota > Metazoa > Arthropoda > Insecta > Hymenoptera > Cynipidae > Synergus > Synergus laeviventris. The sequence continues at coordinate 218,913 of JAUESI010000002.1, forward strand.
AAGTACCGACAATTAACTCAACTGTTGAACGACTTGTCTGTATTATATACATGCAATTCACTCATACATTCATTAAAATACGCGCTTTGTTATTACGTCATTATCTTCTAACAAGACTAAATACATAGTACACTAAAAATTTAAATATTCTGCATCCATGAGAGAAAAAGGTACGTGGAATCTGGGTAAATAGCAAATAATGATAATGAGTAATTAGAAATGATTGTAAATAATAAGTTTGAATTTGAGAGACCGTAAATTATAAAAGAGACAGTTTAAAGCTTCCGAGATTTTAAGGGGGTCTTTAAAGAAATTCTAAAACGTTTGAGAATTTTTCCTTTTTCTTGATAAGCCAGGCACTTGAGAAAAGCAATAAATTAGCCTTTTTGAGAGATTGGAGACTTCTCTACATCCTGGTCTCTAGACTAAACTCCAGCCTCATTTTATGACCAATTTTACCGTAATTTTCATTCCAAATTGTAAACAGACATTTTCCGGCAGGAATACAAAAGTTCTGCTTCAGGTAAAAAATTTCCGTTTACTCTTGGGAATATTTTTTGACTTAGAAAATGGAATTCTAATTGTCACTATATAATTAATTTATTAGTTTAATGATTTGTTAGAAAATCAAAGAAAAATAGGATTTTCGAAAGCCTTTGAATTTCAATTTAAAATCGATTTTTAAAATCACTTTTTAAATGTAAAGAAAAATAATTTTGTTTTAGGTGGCTTTTTAATGATTAGGGCTCAAGTGGTGGGAAGCTACGACCCTGACAAGCATCGCTATGCATCTTCGAATACCCATAGACCCTTCTTTCCCCCCTAAACTTTTATGCCACCCAGGAAAAGGTGGCTTCACAAGGATTTTCAATAAAAAATTGAAATAATAGGATTCGCAAAACTTTTCATTTTAAAAGCCTGAGAATCTGAGACTTCGAATTGTGAAGTTTTTAATACATTATAAACCTTCGAATTTTAAGACTTTCTAGATTTTCAATTTTTATAAAGTTTCCAAATTTGAAAGTCTTCAACAATTTTTAAAGCTACAAAATTAAAGCCCATAAAAGTCGAGAGGATCATCATTTTTTTTTAATCTGGCGAATTTTAAAGCTATAAATTTTGATTCTTTAAAATTGGAAAATATTTAAAATTGAATGGCTTAAAAAATTCAAGATTTTGTAATGAAAGGCTTTATATTTTTGATTTTTTAAAAATTCATTGCTTTTAAATTCAAAGGCCTTAAAATCTGAAACTTTATTAAAAAATTCGAATGCCTTCGTATCTTGAAGTTCTTTAAAGTCCTTTTAAATTCCTTAAAGTTTTTTAAAAATATTTTCGAAATTTCCTAAAATTCTTAAAAATTTCTTGAAGCTTCATAAAGTCTTTTGAAAGCCCTTGAAATTTTTTTTATTTATTTAAAACAGTTTAAAATCTCAAATCCTTTAAATCCTTTTTAGTTCTCTTATAATCCTTTGAAATTCCATAAAACAATTGTTAAAAATCTCTTGCAATTCCCCAAAAGTACTTAAATTTTCTTTAAAATTTCTCCAAAGTCTTTAAAATCATAAAAATATCTTGAAATCTTATAGAATGTTGAAAGCTTTAAAAATCGCAATTTGCTATTTTGGAAATTTTAAAATTTTCAAGCTTTCCTAATAAGTGAAAGATTTGATGAATCGAATCTGAGTCTGTATATCTCATCAAACATTTGAAGAGACCTCGTCTCTCTAATTCCTGTCCTTTTCTAAACACTCGCTCTCTCACATTCTCTCTTTTCAGCTGTGAGCAGGTCTTCTCTCTCTTTCTCTCTCTGTCTCTCCCCCACAGGGAAGCAACAAACAACGACAATTCACAATACCAGCACCAGAACAATCTTCTAGTGACTATAGTTAATATAGTGACTACAGCAACTATAGTAACTACTAACTACTATATACTACTCTTGGTACTGGTACCACGATTGCCTTTCGTTCTTTCATTGGCGCTGACTACCTTCCGTTCCAAAGCCTGATGTTGGTCTCTGTTGGTCTCTGTCTCTCGCATGTCTGCTGACTGTTGGTTTTGCTTGAGTCAGACCTAGCCACAGCGTTCGAGTTTGACGCCATGTTTTCTCTCCGAATACTTCGAATGGAGGTTCTTTGTCGCGTCGTAAGCCTCTGGCTCGATTTTCAATTTCGAATTTAAATCTCCCATCAGGGATGCCATCCACCTTTTTGTTTGACTCTCGAGTCGCAAATATTGCCTCCAGGAATCTAGGCTCCGCGAAGTTTGCCGGCCTCGTCATCTCGTGATTCGTGTGAAACTTCCTTTTCATTTTGTGATTGTGATTCAAAACCTGCTGCATGGAGATTGGATAGGTTAAGTCCTTTGATCGCCCTGGCGAAGAGAGGACACCCAACCAGACTCAGTAATTCGTAAATCATGGAGGAACTACAGAGAAATGGAATTGTACTTATCAAATGTGAGTTTAGAATGAACTTTTGCTTTTATTTCACAATTCTAGGATGATCAACCCAGGGGGTAAAGACCTAGAGACCCTGGAACTGGAAGCGAACCTTGAAACCAGGATGAAGGCATTTTTCAGGAGAATTGAATGTCAAATTGACTCGACTCGATTTACTAGAGTTTTTGATTATCTGGAATTCAAGTTCGAAGATGGAGCGCGTTTGAAGTCGTGGATATTTGTAAATTGGAATCGGATAGTTGTCGCTGGGATAGTTATTTTTAAATCGTTATTCATTAGCAATCAAAAGTAGAAGGTGGAAAAAATAAAAGCGTTTTGTTTTGATTACGTATTGATGATGGGTTTTGAAATGTCTTGCTGGAGAAATCTTTCTTCAGAACGTGAGAACTGAATATCTAAAAGATCTTGGCATAAAGGACCTGTAGGATCAAACAATAACATCGGTTTTACCTGTGGAAAAAAAGTAGAGAAAAATAGGAATTACTAATTATTTAAAATTTTAAAGACATATGAAATTTTATGAAAGCCTTCAATTTTTGAAGTCTACATTTTTAAAGCTTCGAAATTATCAAAATTCAAATAACTATTAAAATTTCAAATGTTCAGATTTTAAGACAGAAAATTACAACGGTTTGAATTTGAATTTGTTAAATGTTTTTGAATGCAAAAGAAGCTTTCAAATTTACGAACTTTTATTTTAATTTCTAGCTAAAATTAAAAAGCTTTGTAATTTGGATTCTTTAAAGATTGAAGGTAACTTAAAATCTAGTCAAAAAAAAGGCAAAGGGTTTTAAATTTTTAATCCTTAAACAATAGATTTTTTAAACTTGTATTAAGAGATTTAATTTGGTGAATTAAAATTAAAAAAGATTGAAAAACATTTTGGTATTGTTTTTAGACTTGTGGAGAGTTTTGGTTGTAGAGTTTTTATGGATTGACAGATAATGAGGAATTATCAGAGCAATTAAGATTAGTGATGGGAATAATTAGATTGAAGTGAAAGCATCTAAAAGATTTAATTTAGAAAGTGACTGTAGGAAAATTATGATTTAATTAGCTTTTAATAGCCTTTTAGAATTTTAAACTTTAGCGATAGGCTAAACTATTGACATTTTCTAGAATTTAAAAATTAAAGTATCCTAATAGAAATGAGAGAAATTTAAAAATTTGTCTGTATTGGAATTTTAAAGCCTTCGAATTTTAATGCCTAAAATAATAATAATGATTTTTAGACTTCAAACTTTTCAATTGCAATGAATTAAAATGATAAAGCTTTCCTTTTCTAAGTTTAAAATTTTCGAAACTTGACTTTCCAAACTTATTAGTTTTTAAACTAAATTTGTAGATTTATTTTAATTAAAAATGATTTTCTTTTTTTACATACAATTTAAAAATATAAAAACAAAATAAAGATCAATAAATGCGGAAATTAAGTAGGAGGCTCTCCTAATGTTATTTTCACAGCATCAGGGCAATGAAAAAAACGTCACTTGGACACATCCGGTCCGAGGGACACGTCCAGGGTAGCGTTTAATTATACATCTGTCACGTGACTCGCGTTTTAATTGTCTAAACAGTTTGAGGTATTAGATTCAGAAAAAAAGAAGGAACTGAATCATTCTTTCCATCAAGCTTTTCAATTATTTAATTATCTTTCCCACAAAAATGATAAAGAAACCTATCAAGTATACCTAAAAAGGTAACAAAGAACGAAAAATCCATTTTCAGGTAATAATAGAGATATTGTTCAAATTCAAACAGATTTTGAAAGTGTATCCAATTTTGTAAAAAATATGTAACTTTATACTTATTTTTCTTTTTTTTTCAGCACTTTCGAAAGGGTAGAAAATTCTTCGATTTTTTAGAGAATATTGATCACTTGTCTGATTAGATATTGAAGAGAAAACCTGATCTCGTTAAATGTGATCGAATATTTTAGAGGCGAATAATTTCGGTTCGCTGAGCGAACATCCGGCCAATGATCAAATGCCTATTGGTTCGGAGCGGATGTTCCATCTGTACTTTGAACTAAATACTCTCGAGTCTTTGTTGACTTTTCTTTTCTGTGACAAGCGTCCCAAACCTCATTTAAAAATTTTTCATTCAAACTACTAGAAGTAGAAAACCTTCAGAATTATAAACCTGGATCCGCTTTCTTAACCGGTTTGGAACTTTTACAATTCTAATTATTATTTGCACTCCATAAAACTTTACTATTCGAAAATTTTTATCTTTCTTATTTAGTGAAGAACTGATTGATGAAACTCTCTATAAATTGTCTGATAAAGGATCGTTCTGATTGGATAATTGGGATAATGATTCCTTTCAATTGGCTAGTTTGGAATTACCTGGTCAATTTTGTCCGAAAAGTTAATCAACCGAAATCGACAGGGTTAAATCTAGTTAAAATAATTTTTATGCTGTCCATTCGGTTGTTTGATTTATACATATAATAATAATCTGATTCTTAGAACACTTAATAAACTAGCCTAACTATTATAAAAAATCTGCGTTTTAATTCTGAAGGACAGCATCATTCACTTGAAGCAGAAATTTAGGAGATTGTAAATTTCTTTTTTTCTTTTTTGCGCTGACTTAAATTTTGAGGCCAAGTGTATGACATTATTTGTAGGTGGAAATAAAATCTCCCGATTTGTTGACACTGGAAGAGAATGACTTTTTTCGTTTCGTAAATCAGTTGTTCAAGTGTTAATTCGAGATCTCTTCTCGAATTAACACACAAGTACCAACGCACGTGCTCAAGACTCACAAATTCCAATGAAGTCCTCACCATTGGTTCTCAGCCAAAATAACTCTTTTTTTTGCAATTATGCATGATTTTTCTAAACGGTAGAAGTTGATCTATATAATATATTAACTGATATTAATAAGATTAATTATTGTTAATTTCACAAAATTTTAGAAGATTTCCAAGAATTTACAGAAATTATAAACAATTCTCAGGCATTTTTTGAGATTCTATAGTTTACTAAAGATTTCAAGAAATTACTAAATATTTTAAAGGATTTTAAGTGTTTGAGAAAATGACTTGTATCAATCGGTATTTATAAAATATGGGAACCTTTCATAAGGCTAGCTGTAATTTAATCGTTAATATACCTGAAAACTGGCATTTTTCTTCCCACCCTTTTTGTAAACAGGCAGTTACACGTTTTCACCTCGGACTGAACGGTCCTCTCATTGAGAAATGTTAAGGGATTTTAAGCAATTTCAATACATGTCTGGGAATTTGAAAAGAGATTTCGAAGGTTTTCGAGATATTTTTAAGGATTTCAAGAGTTTTCTGTTAATTTTAGATTTTTACGGTTTGATTTAAAATATTTCAAATTATTTTGAGAATTTAAACTGATTTTAAAAGTTATCGTGGAATTCAAAGTAATTGAAAAAATCTCTAAGAATTTCAGTGAGTTTTAAGACATCACTAGAAATTTTAAGATTTAAGATTTAGAGATTCCTAGGAATTTCAATTGATTTTAAACAATTCGAAGACATTTTAATGTTCCTCTTTCGATTTCAATCAAGACCTTTCTAGGAATTTTAAGGTTTTTCGTTGAATTTAAAGGATTTCTCTCAAATGATTTTAACTCATTTTAAAAGAATTAATGAAACTTTAAGAGATTTCATGGAATATTAAGAATTTTAAAGATATTTCATGGAATTTAAAAAAATATCAAGGGATATTTTTGGTTTTTAAAATATTTTTTTTATTTTAAGAAATTTTATGAGATTTTCACATAACATCACTTTAAATCTTTTGCAGCTTCGAAACTTTTGAAATCTCCTACAAAATCTTCTAATAATATAAAAATTTCTTTTAATTTCATAATATGCTTTGAAATTTAACTCAATATTTAAAAATCATCATCAAAACCATCATTGAAAATTGATTCTAATTTTTAATCAATCTCTGTCAGGGAAATTTGTCAAAAAGTCAAGAAAAAGTCCGGTACGTGTCAAGGAAATTGAAAAATTGAATCTTGTGGCCACCCTGATGATAAATGATGCATTAATTAATTTCGAAAAGATACTAATTCTTGTCTCGGTTATAGGTGAATGGAAGCAGAGTGACCCTGAGGTTCATGAATCACGATTTGAGAATCACTGGTGTGTACATCGCGCGAGAGAGAATCTGCCCATATGTTTCTTCGAGAGTGAGAGAGAGCGAGAGAGAGAGAGTAGAGTTAATTTAGTTTCAGAATTTGTCTATGTTTAAGGCTGCGGGTTTGCTCTGCTGGAGTGACAATTTCGCGACTCTCGCACACTCTGATGTCGAAATTACCCAACTCTCTATTGTCAGGGTTTTTTCATTACACATAATGTGTGTACGCACGCACATAATGACTCAATGCTCTATGACAATGTCTCAATGATAATCACACGAAATTGCTTCTAAACAAAGCATTAAATTTTTCATCTCAGAAAAAAAGCTTTCGATACTTTTTTTGTACAAATTTTTAAATGTGATGAATTTTGTGAGAAGTTATGGTATTCTCTAAATTTGAATCATTGAAAAATCAGTGCTATCTCACTCATTCCCGTCAGTCAAATTCCGCTGATTCTCAGTGACCCTTTTTTCACGATTTTAATCAGGAAAAAATGTACTGGAAATTAGTGCATTTAACTTCCACTGATTCAATTTTAGAAAGTATCCTTGAAATTTGAGAAGATTTTAAATTAAATGAACTTTTTAGATATTTCAAGATATTTTACGTATTTTAAGGGATTTCGAAATTTCTCATTGGAGTTTAAAAAGATTTCGAAAGATTTTAAAAATATATTTAGGAATGTTGAGGGATTTTGGGAATTTTTAGGAATATTAAACAATTTTAGTAAGCTTGTAAGAATGTAAAGAAATATTGACATTTTTAAAGTGATTTTAAGGGGTTTCAATGTTCCCTGTGGAATTGAAAATAATTTCTACAAATTTTTTTGTGTTTAAGAGATTTTGTGAAATTTCAAAGGATATTAAGGAATTTCAAGAAATTTTAAGGGATTTTCCTGAACCTGAAAAATATTCCAGCAAATTTGAAAGGATTATAGAAGAGATTTTAATTAATTAATTTTAAATATTGTCCTGGATTTCTAGGAATTTCAAGGAACTTTAAGAGATTTCACCAGATTTTTATGGTATAATTTTTAAAAGATTTTGTGAAATTTTAAAGAATTAGAGATTTTCCTGTAATTGAAAATTTTATGACATCTCTAGGAATTTCAAGAATTTTTAATAGAATTCAATTTTTGTCGTGAAATTTTAAAGGATTTTACCAGAATTTAATGATTTTTAAAAGAATTTGAAGAATATAAAGGATTACATGGAATTTTAAGACATTTTAATGGATTTTAAATGTGATTGTGAATTTTAATAGATTTCCAGAGTAGTGTAGGAATTTTGGAATGTAACAAAGTTCCCAAGATTTTTAGTAATTTTAAAGGATCTATAGAAACTTTAAGGGATTTCAAGGAATATTAAGAAATTTTAAGATATTTTATGGAATTTAAAAGGATTTTTCAAGTGATATTTTTTATTTAAAAATATTTTGTTAAATTTCAAGAAATTTTAAGGGATTTTCCTAGAACTGAAAAGACTCCAGCAAATTTGAAAGAATTAGAAGAATTAAAAAGAGGATTTTAAGTGATTTTAAGGAATTTCAGAAATTCTAAGAGATTTTATAAAATTTTAAGGGATTAAAGGTGGTCGTGGATTTCTAAGGAATTTTAATTTTAAGATTCTATTAGTTTTAGGGATTGTTAAGAATTTTAAGTGATTTTGAAAGATAATCCAACTTTGAATTAAACGAACTTTGGTTTCTTCAATTAGGAATTGCAACAAATTTCAACAAATTTGAAGTGTTTTAAATATTTTGTTAAATTTCAAACGGTAATTGTCTTCAAGTCAGGGAAAAGTGATGAAAATGGAAAAACTGAATCTTGTGACCACCCCTTACTCTAAGTTCATACACCTTCAAAATAACGTTAGTTCATGTCAATACCGAGTCAAAATAGTATTTTGAAATTCAAATGCCAGCGTTTAACATCCGAGTCTGTTTAATAGGATGACATAACTTTTATTCCACGAGTGTTTGTCAGCCTGTGCGTGCGTATGCATATGTATAAAATCCACACTCGTAAAAAGAATCGTAGTAGGCGTGCGTTTTGCTCTCCTCGTGTGTTATGTGTTGTCTGTCGTGTGGGCAGTTGGTGCAACGAGAAAGAGTCGAGAGACCATGAAGCGACTTGGGAGAATAGTATTGGTTGTGTTGCCTGCCCAGCAGGTCGCTTTGTCGCCTTCGCTTTCAATGATTCTATTTTTTTCATCCAAAAAGAGCAGACAAAGCATAAAACGCGAAAACCGTCCTGAAATCATAAGAATTACAAAATAAACTTTTCAAAAACCAAAACAAAACTTCGCCTTGTGATCAGTGCATCGATACTCTCTTATCCATAAAAAAATTGCGTGAAAATCGTGAAATCACCTGTGATTTTCAATCTAAGGACACACTTTTGGATACGTGCGTGGTACTTGTGTTTCTCTCCTCAGTGATTCACTCTAAGGTCACCAGGAGCGAAATTTCGCACCCATAGTTTCTGTTTTGTCTCGCATCGAAACTTTGTACTTCGTGAATCGACTTTTTCACCAGAAAAGGTAATTTTGCGAGCTTGAGATAAAGGAAGTTTAGACTATAAAGAAACCGGTTGCTTTATTGCTGTTTTGACTCTGTATGGGTAAATTCCTTCGACTAGTTTAATTCTATTGTTTAAAGAAGCTAGTTGTGATCGTGATTTATATTTTTCTTTGTTTCGATACTTATGCGCTGATCGATGTGCAAAGGTCTTCTCGAATCAGGAAAATTTCGTCTTGGTTGATGGTTATTTTCATTGAGTATACCGAATATCAAAGTTTGAAACATCAATGCTTTCTAGGAAATTGGGATATCTTCAAAATCGAACATTGGTTGAAAGGCTTATGAAACTCTGGGTCCATATTTCCGAAATGGTTCAACGTTTCTCGAGTTTGATTTTCTGTTGATATTTTCCATCAGTTTTGCTGCGGATCACAATTAACGAGTTGACACCGAAAATTGAATGCATGCTGAATCAAATCTATGATTTACTATTAAAGGATGATTGAAAGTGAATTTATTCAAAAGTAGATGCTACGTGGGAAAGAATTGCAACGGTAGGGAGATTGCAGTGAGGGAGTGTGATAATCTCTGAGGGGAGTTGATACTCCTTTAGCAACGACCTCAACGAGATCAAAGTGTTTCGACGCTGGGATTCAAGTGTGTGAGCCATTATGAGCCATTCGGGATACTATGCGGGATGGCAAACGCTTCTTTATTCTTTACCCTTTATAACGCGCATTATCCTCCCAACTATATATAAGAGGGGGAGCAAAAAGATACGTACTAACGCACATAATCGAGCTTTACTACGCGGTTTTAGTTAAGCATATGACGCATTTACGGTAATTAATTCTTGCCATACTGGTATAGCTATACTTGACTACATATACAGACATGTTTATATCGTATGTGTGTGAGTGCCAATACAGTGTCAGATAAAGTAGTCAAGTGAAGTAATCATTTGTATGAACGTGTGTAGCGCTCGGCGCAACGAGAGGAAACGTTGCACTTGATATACTCTGAAAAACATGCTGATTCGAAGTAAAGTTGATATTATCGCCGTCTCGAGAATTACACTTAATATGCTCTTCAATCGGATGCTTATAATTCATCATCGCTTTATCAACCTAGTTTCATTCGCGAAATTCTATTTGTCAGATCAGTCTTGAAGAAATACTGATTATTAAGAAACATCCAATTCTAGGTTAGATGAACTCTGGTTAGTTTGATCTATTTTTCGACAAACCATCATTAAAAGTGTAAAAATCAGTACTTTTTTTTCGAAATGAAAACAGCTCAAATAACATTGGTCTTCTCTTTGTTTCCTCAATTACAGAAGCATTTTTTACCTCTTTTTTTAATGAAAGACTTTGACTTTGACCTTAGAAATGTCTTTCTTGGTTCGAGGATGGATTATTTATCCAACGTCATTGAAGTCTCAGCTGCAAGACTAATGCAAGACGAGTCTAAACAAACGATCTCGAAATTGTATAAATCGTATTTAACAAAAAAGAGGGGGAAATAAAAAAAAGGATGATTTGTGGCAGACGACGTTGCGATTTTTCTCCTATGGCCTCGAAACTTTTCGTGAATCGAGGTTGAAAAGATCGACTTGAATCTACTCGGCGAGATGCGTATCTTGAATCTTGGACGAACGCCTTCCTCTTTTTTATTCTTGTCCTTTTTCCTCCGCGAGAAACTCTCCGGCCTTGTAACGCTTTTAATCGTGCTTCCTGCAATACTCTCTTGTCTCTTGTCGCTAACAATTTAACACCGAAGGTGCAATCAGCAGCCAACAAACGATGCATTTTTTTCCACAGGTTCAACGACTCAGTTGAAATTCTTTTTATGTCTAGTCAATCTCGAAAAACTCTTTCCCACGCCATACTTTGTTTTCAGACATCCAATATATTTTTTATGGATAAAAATGTGGGGGAAAAACATCATCGCGAAAGATTTGTAAAGATAAGCCAATTTCTAGGTTAGATGAACTTTGGTTGGTACAATTTGGTCCTTTTTTCGAAAAGTTTTCATAAAAAGTGTAAAATTATACATAACCTTATGCGTGATTTTCATAGTTTTGTGATATTTTTGAAAATATCTTCAAAATTTAAAAAGATTTTGAAAGCATATGCAATTCTTAGTTAAATGCACTTTGGCTTGTTGAGTTTGGCCCATTGTCCAAAAAGCCATTACGAAAAGTGTATAATTATGAATGACTTTCATGCGCATTCATAATTTTAGCCAATATTTCCGAAACAAAATGGCGTACAATTAATGAGATTTGTATCCAATTTTTCATGTATGCGAAATTCTAAAACGTAAATTGATTTGAGGGGTGAGTGGAAACAGTAAAACTAACTATGCGAACATTGTCCGAGCATTTCCTCCCAAAAGCGGAAGTGGAGGAGATTAATTATGGACCAGGCAGATACTCCAATTCCGGAAATACCAATCAACATATTACTTACTCCTTGATTCGTATGGGTGACTCGGCTCATTTGTGTGTGTGCGTGTGAATTTATGAATGCCGTTGATACTCGTAACCTAGTCGTCATCTACCCACGCAAACTGGATCTACATACATAGCTACTGCTGAATTCTTCAAGCCGGTTGCACCGGCTTTTTCTGGTTATCTGTTGTAGTTGGTCTTTATGGCCTTATATCTAGAACGAATCAATTTGAAAAAAAAAGATAAAAAAATAGAATCGCATTCTACACCCATTTGGAATTCCATATTCCGTTCTACATTGTATTTACTCTATACATTTTTTTAATGCATATCCCTATTTCAAAATTTCCCGCCAGAATGGCGGTGCCACACTTAAACGTAACCTCCAATTCTGGCCGCATTTTAGCGCTAAATTAAAATTTCAGTTTTAGAAGTTTTGGGATTTTGATGGTTTTAAAATTCTACTGTTTCAAACTTTTTAAGTTACTTTTCAGTTACTCTTAAGTTCTATATTAAAGATTCTTCAGCATAAATAAGAGAAATACAATTTTTAAGTCTGTGGGATTGATATTTATTATTATTTTTTTTTTCAGACGAACCTCGTTCAAGGTGCAGATCATGGGATGACGTGGGACCGATCACAATGGACACAGTCAGCCAACATAGACACCAACGTCTGCCAATGGAACCAATCGGTTCCAACACGTCGACGAGATCTGCGAGAAGTGAAGATTCTTGGTGCTCAGCCTCCGATCATGATCTTTCTTCCGACGAGGAGAGTGAGAAGAGTAGTGTCAGTATTAAGTAAGTACGAAATTTCTATTGATATATCCAGTATATTTAAATTTCGAGCCAGAAAGTAGCAGTTGAGATCATCTTTTCTAATCAAAAATATTTCTTTTCAGGAGCAACTGCCAGTTGAGGAACACAATCCATAAGGCGCGAACGCTTTGCGACAAGTGGAGATCACAAAACATCAGAATCAGCAATCCTGAGTCCGTGGACTCGTGCAACCAGGGGAGACTTTCAAGATGGTTCAGCATTCGAAGGTCGCCTCATCAATACGACGTCGATACCTCTGATACTGTTTCTTTGACCAGTCCAGTAAAACCACCTCAGATGCCTCAACTTTCCGAGGTATAAACATTACACATATTGAGTTTCTTTATTTCCTTTCGTCAAGTTTCATAGTTCAGAGTACTCACAAAGGGTTTTCAAATTCCAGCTGGAAGAAGAAATAGGAACCATAGGACAATTTCAAGTTATTAAACACAAACAAGTGCCTCCATGTTTGCCTCCAGTGCCTCCGAATTTAACGACGCAGCAGTTAAAACGAAGACACATTGTCGATGCGATCGTTCGATCGGAAAATAGTTACGTCTCCACTTTGCAAAGGCTTGTGTTGGTAAGTTTTGTACTTTTGTTTGAAAGCTTTTGGAACGATTTATCATTCAGAAGCGGAGAGCTGAAGAAGGTTCAGGTGGTTCAGCCTAACTTAGTTCCAGAAGGGTTGAGAATCAAAAATTAAAAAACAAATATTGTTTTTTGGCTATAACTCAAAACCTTATTCTGGTAGTTCTCTTAGAAGAAGTTTAGGGGTTCACCAGTCCTAATTATTCAATTACCAATTACCAATCATTCAGAAGCAAGGAACATCATTTTCTTTTCTTTCTACTCCAGGATTACAAGAAGCCCTTAGAAGAATCTTCGCCGCCAGTCTTAAGCCAATCGAAGATTTCGACTCTCTTCCACAAACTCTCTGAAATTCTCCAGTGCCACTCGATATTTAGACTCGCTTTAGCTGAATGCGTCGAGTCTTGGGACAAGGAAGAGAGACTCGGAGATGTTTTTGTCGCGAGTTTCAGCAAAGCGCTTGTTTTGGACATCTACAGCGATTTTATCAATAATTTTTCCGTGGCGATGGACCTCGCGAAGCAAGAATCAAAACGAAAGACTGCCCTTGCTGATTTTTTCAAGGTACTTGTCTAATCTGTCGTATTTTCTACTTAATTTTATCTACTTAATTTCATATACTCAATTTTATCTGGTTAATTATCTAGTTTAATTTTGTACTGATTCTTTTTCTTTTAGGTGAAGCAAATAAGCGCCCATGACAGATTATCTTTCTTTGGACTGATGGTGAAACCCGTACAGAGGTTTCCCCAATTTATTCTATTTTTACAAGTAAGAAGATTCATTTTTAAAGAACATTTTGTACTGGAATTCTGTGGATATTAATTTTTGGATTTCTTTCAGGACTTATTGAAACACACGCCGCAAGGACATCACGATAGAATGTCTCTGCAATTGGCGTTAACGCAGCTCGAAAGTTTAGCGGAAATGCTAAACGAGAGAAAAAGAGAAGCTGAACAGTTTCAGGCGTTTAAGGAGATGCTTCGCCAAGTGTCAGGAAAACTCTCGCATCGGCCGCTCTCTTCGTCCTCGAGGTACCTGATTAGAAAAGATGACGTTACTCAGTTGGTAAGAATTTATTTTACCTTAAAAATACCATAAAAAATTAAAATTAAATTTTTGAGTTTATTAATTAACATGGTAAATTTTTCTTTGTTGCAGGAGTTTAACCAAAATGGTATGATCACAAAATCCAAGAGAAGAAGACTTCTTCTTTTAAATGATTTAGTAGTCTGCGTTTCCGTGGCGTCTAGGGCCACGGAGGACTTTTCCGGAAACGAAAGACTCACTTTAAAGTGGACACATCCGGTTTCGGACGTAGAGGTAATTTAAAAAAATAATTTTTGTTTATAGTTTGTTTAAGATTTTGTTCCTTAATCCAGAAATTACATTTTCAATTGCAGATTCAAGACACCAGCGCTTCACCAACTCTCAGTCGCTTGTTAACTGCTGGTCTCAATAAAGGAAGCAGCTTAAGATCGGACAGAAGCGGAGAAAGTGGACAAAGCGGACAACTTGGTGCCGACAGTCTATGTGCTGAGATGAACGATCTCATGCACGATTATAAAGTCATGTCCAGGATAAACGACCTCGTTGCTCAACTCAAAGGAACTTACGAGGTAAATAATGAACATTTGGCAAATATTATTTTCGTGGATAGTATCCTTCTTTATCTTTAACGAATAGAGGTTTTTAATTTTTTTCCTTTTATTTTTGCCCTTTAGGGAATGACTTTGGAAACGACGAAACAAATTTTGCAGTCCATCCAATCCTCGATTCAGCAAAAAGACGAGGATATGATTTGGGCGGATAGTTGTTGTCTTCAATTGATGACAAAACAGGGACAGATGTACACTTTCCAGACGGACAATCCTCTGGTGAAAAAAGACTGGGTCACGGAATTGAGACTCGCTCAGTTGGCTCTCGATCCAAACAATTCGCCTGCTTGGGAAGTACCGGAACAGGAACAGAGACCCTCGACGAAAATGCCACTTTACGTCAGCTCGCAACCTGTTTACCAGTCGCAACACCAAACCGAAGTAAGAGCAGTCCTCTGAATATTGTAATTAATGATTGAATATTTTTCAAGTTAAATTCTCTAAGTTAATCCTTGATGCTTTTCCAGGTCCGTTGCGGCTGTTACTACACAACCCAAAATCCTCGACCAACCAGAAGACGAGGCAGACACCAAAATTACCTCTGGATTTGCACTGGGGACGGAGTATCGAGCCACGTGACAATTTTCAATCAGTCAACAACCGCTTCGTCAACATCCTTGAAACAAGTCTCGACCTTCGATCTTTTCGAGACGAGAGTCGCAGCCATGGAGTTCGTGAAAGGAATCTCTGGGGAGAATTCAGGCCTCGCTTCCGATTTAGTCTGGATGGGAACCGACTCGAGAAAAATAATCATATACCACGCCTCCGAACCTGAAAAGATCGAGGAACTTGGCAGTTATGCCGTTCCCGGCCCTGTGATTCAAATTAAGTATCACTACGATAACGTCTTTGTCGCCCTTGGGACAGGATCATTACTCATGTTCAGAAGAGAAGCAGAAGGAACTTGGCATCTTCGCGATCCTCTCATTGTTCAGCTCGGTAACGAACCAACTTCTTGTCTGATGCCCATCAATTCTTCGGTTTATGCAGCATGTGGGAAAAAAGTCTGGGTACTGAACGCACTCACTGGGGAAGTTGCCAAGAATTTCAGCGTTCAGCATGAACACGTTGGAAGCGTAAAACTTATGGCGCATTCGGGAGTTGGACTGTGGGTGGCCTTGAAAAATTCTAGCACTGTTTGCTTGTATCATACGGAAACTTTCAAACATCTACAGGTAAGCAATAAGTAAAATAAGACCCAAATCTATAATTAAAAAATTATTATTATTAAAATATGATCCAAATATTCTATGTGAAAATTGAGGCCCCGTGAAAGAAGAACTGAATCTACGTCCCAAAATTAAAGCCCAATAAAATAACTTAGTAAATAGTCCCGAAAATAATTGATTTCAAGATTCCGGCTCTAAAAATTAAAAATTCTTCTTACTATATCTGTATATTCCAGGACATCAACATCGCCTCGAACGTTCTCCGGGTGACGAAATCCGCCACTTCGAATTCCTGTGGCGATAGCCTGAACAACAACCAAACCGCAGTCTGTGTAACCGCCCTGATGGCCTGCAAGGGTCTACTCTGGGTCGGCACCAATGTTGGAATTAGCCTCACAATACCTCTACCTCGTCTTGAAGGAGTTCCCATAATCTCCGGCCGCGTAAATATCTCCTATCATGCCCACTTCGGTTCCATCACTTTCCTCCTCGCCATCCAGAACACAAAAAGCCTTCACTGTCCGAAAGATGAGCCCCTGGAGGAGCCTCCATCCCGAGAACCCCCTCATCGTTCAACTCCGGAGTCCAACCAACGGAAGGATAAGCCTCTCGACTCTTCAAACGTTGTCAAACTCCGTCACCAACTCGAAGAGAGTCCTGTCATGCTCCGCCGGAAACTCCGTAGCCGGGAGAATGAATTCCGGGGCTCGAAAACTCTTCCCCGAGGCTTAGGATGCACTGGCGGATTTTTGTATAGCTCTACTTCCAGCTCTCTCAGCTCCGGAGAAAATGTCCAAGAAAGTGTTCATGGACTTTACGGCGAGTTGATGTGCGTTAAAGATTACGATAACGAGAACAACTCGGGGATTGATCCAGTCTACGAAACTTTGAGAAGAAGCGACCCAGAACTAGCAGCGATTCCCAGTAAAGTCAGCACCCTGGATCGCCGACTTCAGATGAAAATCACGAGACCGAGATCCTTGGATCTCTCGAATTGGTCTGTTGATTCGCATGCGAGTTCTCTTTACACTTCCTCCGGTTCGGAGGAGAATTTAAGTCTGAAGGCGGGAAAACTCTCGAGGAATAGCAGCACTGCTAGCAGAAATGGGCCTTACGAGGCGAGGAATGATAGCAAGGAGTCGCCAAGGGATATCAACGCGACTTCGACCCCCACGAATGAGAAGACCAAGGCGAACGGGAAGAAGAATGTAAAAGCTGCAATCCAGGATCAACCTAAAAGAACTGTTTTGACTCTGATGGGAGGCAGGGGTTATGTTAATTGGAGGCAGATGAATGCTCAGAGTGATAAAAATCAGAAAATTAGCTTTAAGGATCCTAATAGCAACGACGCACACATCGTCCTCTGGGAGATGAAGTTATGATGACCATTTCCCGACAAAACTCGGGTTTGACTACTGGGAGGGTTTCCACCTCAAGGCGATTTCAGAATCCGGGAGCTTCCCAAACTTTCCAGAACTTTTAAAATCATTTAGTGATCGAGTGGAGACTAGAGATATATATTTGTATATTTTCAGTTCTAAAAATAACGTTCGTAATTCAAAAATAAGGAATTTCTTATTTGAATTTCGCCTGAGAATCGCAGCGCGAAATTCAAATTTGGAATTTGTCTTTTTTGGTTAAATTAAAGTGTTTTTAGTCTCTTTAAATTTGGGAAGGGAAGGGAGATTTTTAACCGTGATTGCAAAGTAGAATTAGTTTGATTGGGGAAATTTTCTTGTGGAACTTTAGGGCCTTGAGGGGACTTTGTGCAAAGTCTATAGGGAATGAAGATTTCCAGGTTTCGAATATTTCAAATACTATGCCTAAGTACTTTTTTTTTATTTGTTTTTAATTAATCTTTTCCGCGCCCGCGCCGGCGGTTGTAGGATCAGTTTTTCTAAAATGTTGGTGCTCTTTTTTTTTTTTTTGAAAAAAGAGTTCTGGGTTTGAAAAAACAAATTTCTAAAGTGGCTGTAGAAATTGTGAAGTTTAGAACGATTCCTGGATTTTGAGAGGTTTTTTTCAATCTAGTTCGATTTTGGAATAAATTGCTATTTGATTTTTCTTACTTAGAAGTACGAAACATTAATTTAAAATTACTTATTTATCAAGGAAAATAACAAAGTTTTCTTTTAGAAATTATATTTCAAAACTGAAACTAAATTGAATTGTAATTTCGCTTTCCTGGTAAAAATTGACGAAATTTTTGAAAGACTGATAATGTTTGATGAAAAACGCCTTTTGTGGTGGCTCAATATTAAAAATTTCTGACTTGAATTTAATTTCGTTCGGAATACAAATTCCAAAAACTCGTATCAAATAATCGAATAAAAATTATTAAATATTTAGTGAAAGAATGTTTATATCAAATTATGAAGAAAATATCTTATAGTTTTTTCTTGCGAGAAGTTATTTACATCACGAATCTTTTATTAAAAAATTATTTATTGGAGATTTTTCTTTCGGAAAATCGAGCCGCCACGAGAAACCAAAGTGAATTTCGAAATTTGTGCAAATTGTGGAAAACGTAGGAAATTAATTGAGGCATGAATAAAAATTTCGTTAATCGTTGCTGATAATGTAAGAAGCGTTAAACGTGATAAGTGATATTCTATCGACGTTGTTGTTGTATGGTACAATAAATTAGAAATTGTTTCTTAGAATTTTCAAAGTGACCTTAAAAGTCGAGCTTTTTTTCTTATTTAAAGGAACGAAAGCTACGTGCCTTAGAGTTGGTGCAGAATTTAATCTGATCACAGAATTAGAGACTTAAAAATTTAATCCAATTTTATTTGCAACTTGGAATTAAATTTTTCTGCATTTTTTCTCTTGTTTTAGTCGATTTAGAATAAAATACTAGGTGCAAATATAAGAAAGATAGAACTTGCAATTCAGAAACGTTTTGCTTTTAACTAAAGTGCTTTCAATTCCAGAATTAAAATTTAAATTTAAAAAAATTGTATAAAAAATTAAAAACTCTGTTTTTAATTTGCCAAAGAAGTGATCATTATTTCGTTAAAAGCAAAATGCAATTTCCACTCCGTCTGTAGAAAGTGCCTTTATCTTAGGGATTATTACAGATTTCGTTGTAAGGCTATTTCAATAGGCATTTGTACCATAGTTGTAAATCTTCCTATTTCCGCACAAATTAGCATTTCCTTTTCACCCAAAAAGACATTCGCATTTGTACTCAAAAAGATTTCTTCACTTTTTTAACTTGATTTTTTCATTGGTGAAAACTGAGAAAAATATTTAAGAATTGAGAAAATTTTTTGTATGGCTATTCTATTTTCTGTAAAAGGAACGTTAAGACGATTTTTTCTAATTTAAATCCATTTTTGCGAAAAAATCGTTCCAGATTTAAATTCAACTTAACTGAAGTTGCAGATTTTTTTGCTTTAGAAACAAATTAATTCTGATTTCAATATAAAAGTATTAACTTTTTATTCCGAGTGACAAAAGTATTATTTTTATTTATGTTTTCATTTAATCGAAAAAAAGGTTTTATTTTTCCAAAGCATCGATTAAATTTCAACTTTTGAACTTCGAGGAAAATTTTGATACTCGGAACGATTTTTTTAACTTGATTAATATTGTCTTAATTCTTAATAAAAAAATAAACATAGCAGTATTGTACAAGATCGTTACGAATGAAAAGCGAAATGATTTTTTTTTCTTTTTTTTATACCAAAATTATGATCGAAACAATTTATTTGTGATAAGCTAGTTGTCAGTTTGAGGTAATTACCCAAAAAAAAGGAAAATTTCTCTTTTATTTTTTGATGTTTCCTTATTAGCGGGTATGTTAATTATGTGAGTTAGAAATGTGAATGAGTGCAAGATAGTGTGCAAGAACAAATGGCTATACTGTTATTATAATAATTATTAATATTATACAAATTCTAGAGAATGCATAGGATTCCTTAAAGTGTTTATACACCTATGATATTTTGTATACTACCTTATTCAGGAGAAGACTACGTCTTTTCGTTGTATTTATAGAAGAATCTACAAATGCGTGCAGCTAGAAATTATGGTTATGCGTCGATACTTTATTAGTTTATTATGTGTATTTATTATTAATCTTTTGAAAGTAAATGCAGTGCCACTTATTCGTTCGAAAAAAAAATAACAAGACTCGCTTTCATTCTATAAACCTTTTTCATTATTCATTAAAACTAGAATTACTTTTAAATTACATATCTACAATACTGAATTATCGGCAAAGTATAAAGTTGCCATCTGTCGATATATTACCATGAACCGATATAATACCTGCAGCCGGTAATGTAGATAATATCATTTTATTTTAAATTTGGTTTCAATTTCCTTTAATAGATTTCGATATGTGCTTTTAAAAGTTATTTTCAAGGTCCAATTTTTTACATGTAAATTTATTGTGATCATATATTTAAAAGAATCAGGTTGTTAATGAAAAGAGTCGTTTTAGTAAGACATAAGTTTTGTTATATTTGTTAAAAAGGACGAACAGTTAAAGTCGATGATGGGGTGTCTTGTACAGGGCGCGGGTACATGAACGTAGATTCGAGGGATCAAATCTTCTGTTTCAAACTCGGCGATAAACACAAATAATAAAGATTAACATCAAATGGTATAAAACACGACAGGAAGCTGCC
Organism: Synergus laeviventris; assembly: GCA_032275145.1. Taxonomy (NCBI): domain Eukaryota; kingdom Metazoa; phylum Arthropoda; class Insecta; order Hymenoptera; family Cynipidae; genus Synergus; species Synergus laeviventris. The sequence goes on from JAUESI010000002.1 coordinate 239,350, forward strand.
ACCAGTGCCATTTTGATTCTTAGAACTTGTAACGAAAGCTTTCTCACAATTAGACGTCTCTTAAAATCGAGAGAATCAGTTAAACTTTGAAACTCCTGGTACAATCAGAATACTCGATAATTGTCCCCTTCACCCAAGAACCAAAATGGCTTCCGACCAAGGTCATTTTTAACACTTCCCTGTCGAGTTTGTCAGAACAAATCGGGTCAAAATAGCCCAAAGTTCGCACCAGACTGAAATTGACTAAAAAATAGTCATTTGTGTAAAAATTGGGAAAAATTAATGTTTTGTAACAAAATGTTACAATGTTATGTTACTGTTATGTAACAATGTCACATTTTTCCTGAAACAAATCTTTTTTAATGTTGGTTGAAATTGGTACGAACTTTGAGCAGCACAAAGTATTGGCGTTTACTTAAATCTTTTTGTACGTGTCGTGCTCGTGTTAAAGGGGTTCAGATCACGAGAGCTAAGACGATAGATTGTTCCAGAACAGTCAATCGACAAATATTCGATTTTCGTTGTGTCTTGGTAGAAAGTGATCGAATATCTCGCGGGTCCTACGAGGTCCCGGGAACATTTGTGACCACTAAGCGACATTCAAAGACGAATTCATGTTAATATAGCTAGGATACTCCTATTATCATAGATGTGGTGATTGCGGACCTCTATCTAGGAACGAGATCGATTTTAAACATTTTCTTCATCAAAATTCCCCGTTTTCGATTTCAGGGACACATTTATCTCGTTATTGTAACGATACTGTGATATAGCTTTGTCGTTGCTGTTATTTTATTGTGTTACCATCGGTCGCTACATTATCATCAGTCGGTAAGTTACTTACCATCGGTAAGTTCACTATCGTCAGTAATACATGTAACCTTTTCACTATATGATCCGAAAATAACAGAAACAACATTTTTGTGAACCGTGATCATTTTTCTTATTAAAAGTTCTCGTTACAGAATTGAGGCCCGCTGATTTTATTACTTTATTTATCCTTTTCTCCTACGTGTACGTGTATTAATAATGCCTAATTAGTAGTAAATGTCTTTCGTCGTTTCTTGTGCCGCATTTGCGCTCAGCGTTCGCGACTCAAATGGGAGGGACAGGTGATTTGGGTTTCGTTTATCCCTGCGTGTAAAGTTACAATATATTATCGTTGAAAATATTTTCGTCGTTATTACATAGGTCAGGGAGAGTGTGTAGGTGGTAGGGCGCTGAGTGTTTTTTATTTTCTGTCTCTTTATCTCTCTTACTCGCTCTCTCACTTTCGCTCGCACTGAAACTTTACAAGCCGATATTTGTTGCTCGTCACTAATCAGCTTTTATAACCGTTTATTACAATCGAATCTCTTACGAAACATTTAGTATATGTTTATGAATAATTTACAAACAAGAGACGATTAGACACCGTAGCCGTGATTGGCTTATAAATTTCACCGGGTACCACGATTTAGGCCCAAAATTCTCATTTTGCTTTTTCATCTCATTGAGCTTTTAATTTTAATGTATTTTTACGTTTTTGTTATATAACAGTTTTATGTTACCGTTATATAACACTGTTATATTGATGTTACGTAAATGTTATATAACAATGTTATGTTACTGTTATGTAACAATGTTACATTCCTGTAACTTTTCACGATTTTAATGGAAATGTAAAAAAAAAATTATTTTTAATGTGAAGTTATTTGACAGAATTTTAGGCTCGTTGAAAGTTAGCATGAAAATTTTTTTCTTATTGACAGGAACAATAAATTCCGTTTCTACGGAAAAAGACAAAACCTACTTAACTCTCGTGCAGTTTTGCAGCAAGATTTCCTGGGTCGTTAAAATTCTTTGAGCACTGGTTCTCGAAAACTCTTGGAACCGAAAGTCGTGAAGTAAAGCGTGACTTGGTAACCCTTTACCAGGGTACCCGGTGCTTTTGTATTTCATATGACTGCACATTAAAATGACTTAAGATTGCACTTTTTGTAAAATACATTAATCCATATTCCTACGTAGTATCTGCTTTATATTAGATTTTCTTCATATTTTTCATCTCTTCCCTTTTAATATTTATACAATAAAATATCACAGTTCTGTTCGTACCACGCAATATATTGTTCTACCTAGATAATTTCTCCTTAATTGATCACCAATTTCTCTCTTTCTCTCTTTTATTCTATCTCACAAACAGACACACACACACACACACA
>JAUESI010000002.1:241653-256406 GCA_032275145.1 Synergus laeviventris
ACACACAACTATCCCTATTGTTAAATTAGAATTATAGGTGTCAATATTTATCTGTTAAACATTTAAAACGACTATCCAAACAGACCAATTGCGAGATTCTGAATTCTTTCAAGAAACCCTAAACAATAAATTTTATGCTTATTTTTTATAGTTTTATTATAGACTTGTGTATATTTTATAAGGTAGTAGAAACATTTTTTATACACTATGGAGCTTAGTAAAAATTAACTAAGATTAAGATTGCGATTCCGCTCGACGAAAACTGCGAAAATAAAGCGAAATATTTATTCGAATTTTTCTCTTTAATTGCATTAATTTCACTAATTCGATCTCAATACTCGATTACTTTCGCTTTATTTTTGTGGTTTCTTATTTCGGTTTTCGAGTTGAGAACCTGCTCTAAGATCTCTAAAACTCAATAGCAAGAAAATTTCTGAATTTGTTTTTTTCGTGGAGAATTTTCATTTTGATCGAAATTTTCCCTCAGTCACTAAACGTTACATCCACGTTACATTAATGTTACATTTATGATCACAATAAAACCTCTTTGCCAAAAACGTTTAAATTTCATTCCTTCAAAACGAATCCAGAATTTCTGTCACTTGAATGTTTAATTTAAACGACGAGAAAAAAAAGTAAAAAAGAGAAAAAGGACAGAAGAGCGAAGTGCATTGACGTCGTGTAGAGCGATGTAATAAAGATTTCTGGACGGTATCCGTTTGAATAGATTTGGAACTCACATTGAACTCTTTCAGTGACAGGATGGAGGCATTTATTTTCTCCATTTGAAAATAAGAATTTAAACTATATAAATGTGAATAAAAATGTATTATTTGTCAAAAGTCAAGGAACAAGGTGATTGGAAGGACAGAATCAATAAAATAAAATGACTCGGGGTTTTAGGGTGGAATTCTTTTAACGTGATAGTTTATTAAACGAAATCATAATTATAATAATAATAATAATAATAATAATAATCATCCTCAAAGAAACTAAAAATAGAGAGAAAAATCACAATTAAAGCGCGGGGTTCTGCATCCCCCTTACCTCCGTAACAAACAAAACCTATTTCTCCTTAATCTTTTGTTATTCTTTCTTTATCATCGAAATTCATTCTTTATCCTCAATCTCGCTCTTCTTTACAAACTCTTGCTTTTCTTTACAAAATTTCCTTATACAACGTAGAAAACTGAAAACAGCGACGTTCCATTATTCTTTCAGAACATTGGCTTTGCTTTCGTCGTCGATTACAATAATTCGTAATAATGGTAGAATATTATACTTTCTTAATAACAAACTAATAGTAAACAACTTGAGCACAGGTGAGACGCGACGCGAACGCTCACCCGCCAGGCCTAGATTCTCAAAAGGGACGACCGAATCTCTATTTCAATCTAAAACCATTTATTCAAATTTTTCATAATTTTTTTAATCTCATTTTTGTTTTACATTATTCAAATTCAAATAAATAATTTTTTTCTGTAAATGTGATATATCTATTAAGTACTTGTTACATAACTGTTACATTGTAGTTACTAGTTACATAATATTTACATGATCTTACAAAAGAAATAATTTTCAGCAAAAATTATACATAATTTCTAATATTAGCTAAAGGAACTTGTCAAACAAGATATTCCAAAATAATTTATTATCCTCGATTAATTAATTAATTTCTTTTTTAGTTTAATATCGAATTCAGTCGTCCCCATCGAGATTCGCGAAATCGAGATCCCCTAGTGGGTGGAGCCTCGCAGACAACGTCCGTAACAAGAAATTATCTACAGTTTCGCCTCTTTTTCACAATTTATATAAAAGAAACCCTTTCATCAACATGATCGGCTCGCCACCTCGGCGCTTCGAAAAAACATGCAAACTTCTCTTTTAAGAAGAGCATTTAAAAATAATAATAAATCGTCGGCAACAATATTTTCAAATCCACGAAGCACGCTCATTTTAACAAATCAAAATTGACTTAACAAGGTTCGTCTCCTATTTATTTTTATTTAATTCACGAATCGTTCGTAAGCTTTTCGATTTCAAATATATAAAAAAATATTTCTTTTTTTATCCCTTTTTTACTTTTTTTTCTTTCAACTTAACCTGAGCTGATTATGTAAAAGAAAACATTTCTTTGTCAGTTTTAAAAACTAGAAGCATAAAAGTGTATAAAAGAGAGTTTGAAATTTTAAATTGTGATTCATTGTTCTGTTTATTGTGAATCAAGGAAATCATTTATAAAACCAAAATAATTGTTTGTGGGAGAAGGCATTGAAAATAAAATTATATCAAAATTTCTTCCTGTTATAATACAAAGTCTCTTATATTAGCGTAATATTACCAACATCTAACAATGTTCCATAAGTGTCGCATAATTGCTACATAGCCGTTATGTAACTGTTATATAACATTTGTTTTCATTGTTGAAAAATAAACATTTTACTCTTTCTTGCAAGAGTCCAGAATAAAGTGTCAATAAAATATTTAAAACAGTTGTTGCACAGCAATAACTTTCGTTGAAATAATCAATATAATAAAAATATTTTTCTTGCCGTGGAAGAAATTTTGAAAATAAAATATACGAGAACAATGAATTCCTGTTGATCAAGAGACTTAATAAAAATTAATTCAGCTGAGGGAATTTTTTTATCCAAACTTAACAACGATTCGACGAATCTACAAACTTATAAAAATGATTACAGGCTTAATGTCTCTTTTGAAATTGGCCTTTTGTCATCTGTTAATTTTAAATTGTAAATTTTATAAGATAACTCAGAAAGGAGAGAAGACCTCGCCGAGATCGCAGCCAACAATAAAAGAAAGAAATCGCAGAGTCGCTTTTGCTATGAAAATTTCGTCTCTTTAATCCCTCCCACCTCCGTCGTTGTCACTTATTAAAGGGTCTACAAAATAAAAAAAATTCGGACATCTCGCATTCCTTCTCTCTTCATTATAGACAAGGTACTTAGAATATTCTCGTAAGTCTATCGTTTACCTTATACACCTACCAAATATTTAATTAATAATAATAATAATAATAATAATTAATAATATATATTTATTTATATATTTATATATAATAATAGCTATATATATATACAAGAGGTCTTTCATACCACTCTCTTTATTTGTGTCGTGTCTTTGTGTATGTGTGCGCGCAACAGCCTTTCATGGCGTTTCCCCTCCCTGCGTGGCACTATCAACCTAATCTACTATTTTTTTATTCGTACTCAGAATTACCTAGTTTTTTTTTCTCTTTCACACACTTCTTCCTCTCACTCGATTTGTGCCCTCGTGTAAGTGTGCTTGCAAGAATCTCGCCCTTTTATATTTCTTTCCTCGACCATGGCTTTTACTTTTTTCGAGATTCGATGCTTTTTTATACTTCCTTGGTGTGTAAGTACTTTGTGCTACAGTTTTTGAAGATTTAGATTGATATCAGTTTTGGTTTGAGGCTTCAAGATCTGCAATTTTTATTTCAATTTCTGTAGCGATTTTCAGTTGAATTTTTATTTTGAATATTGTTTCTCTGGTTATTATGAAAAATATCTGGAAATTTAAAGAGGAATTTACGTTAAATAGGAAATGTTAGAAATTATATTTTACAACTGCTGCGTTACTCTTACGTTACTGTTACACGTCACTGCTATTTTAATCCCACATAACAATGTTACATTCCTGTAACTTTTCCTAATTTCAACAGAAAACCTCAAAAAATAAAAATGAAAAAAAAATATATATTTTTCGCAGTTCTTGGAACCCAAACTCGATCGTTTTAGCGAAATCTTCAAAAACCAGCTCTGAACTCGATCTCTCCTAAACCGGAGCAAGGAAAAGGACTGTTAAAACTAGTAAAAGTGTGCTAAAGTTTCCGCTAGAGTTACTGTTTATCCTTGAGTCCCCCGAGCAACGCATGGCTCTCCATGCTAGCACTCAAATTGCTCAGATTGCTCAAATTGCCGAGATTCCCAAGGTTCCCCAAGTTCCCCAAATTCGGCTGATGTGCGTAATTCCTGATTTGATGAAGACTGATCAGCTGGTTAGGAAACGAGGTGGCATTCTGATTAGTGGCAGTTCCTGGTGTGACACCACTGGAGCTGACAGGACTCGACTTCTGTGAATTGAAAGCCTCGTACAAATAAGGCCTAGAAGCCGGATGATGGCTTCCAGGGTAGTGAAGATGATTCAGTGGGTTCAGAGGATGCTGCATCGACGAGATTGAGTTTATCGAAATAGAGGAAATCGGTGTAAAGGCTGAACTACTGTTGGGATGATTTCCAGGTTGAGGTGTCTGTTGCCTTGAGTCGTTCTCCAAACTCTCTCGATGACCTTGATGCAGAAGCATTTCCTGGGTGTTCTGATTCTGATGATAGTCACCGTGGTGATGATGAGGCAGTCGATCGTGGAGGTCACCGATGACGGAATCAGGACTCACTTTGGGCCAGTGGTAGTCTTGGTGATGGGCCATTGCATGGATCGAAGGCCTGAGACCTGTTCCGATGATTGGTGGTCTCTTGTCAGTTCTTTCCGCGTGCTTCTGCATGTGCTTGGCTAGGTAAGTCTCCTGGGTGTAGCTTTTGCCACAGTATTGGCAGATGTGAGTCTTTAGGTGTTTGGATTCTTTGTGTTTGGGTATGTGTTCTAGGAGGCTTGGCTCATCGGAGAAACACTTGTAGCAAGAGTTACACTTGTAGGGTTTGTCGGTCTGGTGGCAGCGACTGTGACTCTGCAGGTTGCTCAACTGACTGAAGGCCTTCGTGCAGCCAGGGTGTCGACACTTGTAGGGCTTGTCGCCTGTATGAGTGCGGATGTGCTGCTGCAGATGGCTCAACTGGGTGAACTTCCGCTGGCAGATCTCGCAGCGGTACGGTTTGATACCCAGATGGATCCTAGTGTGCTGAGACAGGTACGACGAGTTCGCAAAGGCCTTAGAACACTGTGTGCATTTATAGGGTTTCGCCTCGCGCATGTGGATCTGCGTGTGGAGCTGCAGGTCTGCCTTGCTTCCGAAGATCTGTAACAACAAAATATTTTCTTTTAGATATTTGTGTTTTTCAATTCCGATCTATTCAATTTACTACAAAACTATATTTTTATTATTTTCAGACTTTTTAAGTATTCCAATTTTAGGCAAGACTAAAGTCATCGTAGTATCTAAGAGTTTTTTTATAATTTTTTCAGTTGCCCCATACAACCAATACAATAAAAAATATTTAAAGAGAAAAACAAATAATGAAGGGTGAGAGAATTTGAAGCTCTTTTTTAAAAGACACTGGCGTAATGAGGGACTGGAATTGCGAGACTGGTCCGCCCCTCCAACCAACGTCTCTATTATTGTAATTAAACACCGGCAGCTGTAAGTTATGCAAGAGAACGACTAATGGCAAGGAAATCTCCTGCGATTGGTCCAGCTGCTCTAATTATTGGCTACATTCTTGTAACCTTAACTCCCAACAATTTCAAATGCAAAACAATCCTAAGAAATTCAAGTTTAATAGTTGATTTATTTCTACTGCAATTCTGTAGAAAATTAATTATTTCCTTCTTTTAGAAGCAATCATTAATAATAAAATTACAATATTCTACATTTTTAATGCAATTTCTGTTTTGTTTCAAATTGTACAATTCAAATTTCGCGCCAAAATTCTTGTGCCACACTTACACATAACCTCGAATTTTTAAGCTATTTGGCACGAAATTTAAATTGGGGTGAGTTCCAAATTAGCGAAAGGGTTGAAAATTCAGTAATTTCCCTGATAAACCACTTTTGGCAACATTTTCTCAAATCGAAAGTATTTAAACTATTTTCAAAGCCTCGAGCAAAGAGATGACGACGTGTCGTAAAATGTAATTGAGGTGAATTTTTAAACTGGAAGCTGACGTTGGAGCTAAAAAACAATGGTTGGGGACGTCGCTACCTGGCCATTGAGGAGAGCGGCTCTCGTAACGAACGGTGAAGGGTTTCATCGTAGAACGCTTTCTCGGCCCATTAGTATATAGCAGGCAAGCAAGGTGGTTCGTGCGCGTATATTTATAAATAAATAAATGTAAACGAGAGCCGCGAGTGGCAGTCGCAGTTGGAGTTGGCGCACGGGAGAGGCTGACCTTGTCTATCACGATTTAGCCTCCAGGCATACCTAACTGACTCGCTCGCCACTTTGCTACCGCACAGATATCATCTCTCTCTCTCTCTCTCACTCCTATTCTTTGTTTTTTTAATTCCCTCCTTCCCCCTCTTTTCCAAGGTACCACTCCTCAGATCATAAAACACGGACAGGAATAATTTATTTAGTCACGAGATTTTGATTAGGGGTCTGGTGGAAAAGGACCCAAAAATTTCGGGGTGAAGACCTTATTATTTAATTTAAGGGTTTGGCGAAACACGTAGTAGGGTAAAAAATTTTCAAGATTTCACGTTACGTAAAAGCGGAGGCACCGGGTCAGTGGTCAACCACGACCACGATTCCGACTGTGGTTATTCAGGAATCTCGAGGTGAAAAAAAAAAGGGACGGCTGGTGCGGAAGCGGATTGGAATTCTTCAAAGATTTTCAAGTCTAAAGCTAGTTTCGGGGCGAAATTCTATTTCGGGTTAATCAGCTTATTTCTTATCAAAATACTCCCCCCCCTCCCCTACCCTTCTTTAATCCCTTTTTTTATCTTTTCTTATTTCTCATTACGTTTTTCTAGAATTTTTTTCAAAACTCTTTTCTTATCGCCAGTATTTTAACCTCTGAGACTCGTATTTCAGTAGATATGGACGATTAAAGATTTTTTCTTGGAATGATGTATAGATTGGAAAATCTGGACTGGAAGCTGAGAGTCGAATATATCATTATTTTAATTATGAATATTGAGAGCATTGCATATATGTGATAATTTACGTAAGACACGATTGAGAAAAAAAAAGTGAGACAAGTAGGCAGTTCCACCAGCTGACTTTGCACGTCCTTTAACGGCTCGCGCGACATTTTTTCTTTCCTCCTTTCGAAACACGTCCTTGCTGATGTCAAGTTCGCACGGCCCACGTAATCTCAACAACTCTCGAGGGGCCCGGACACATTATAAAGTCTAAAATTCTAGCGTCAAAACTATGCACAAGTATATTATTTTTGCCTTGAAGTATAATGGGCCTCTTGTTATCCTTGCTGAAAAGTCAACATAGACGATTGTACAAAGAGAAAATGTACGTTCTTCGTCGATTCTAAAAAAGACCCAAAAAAGGTCCAAAGTAAAAAAGTAAGAGAAAAATTAATTCATTTTTCAAGAAGAAATATGTAATCTGAGTCGATTCTAGAAAAAGTCCAAAAAAGGCAAAAAAAAAAAATGAAGAAGTCCCAAAAGTCCCAAACTATAATGGGCCTCTTGTTATAATTACTGAAAAGTCAACAAAGAGAAAATGTTCGTTCTTGGTCGATTCCAAAAAATAAGTGCCGAGCATGTTCAAAAAAAGGCTGAATAAGGTGCAAAAAACTCAAAAAAGTATCAGAAAGTCCCAAAAGGCCGGAAAATGGTTCAAAGTAGAAAAATAAGAGAGAAATGAATCAATTTTTCAAGAGGAAATATTTAATTAGACTCGATTCGATAAAAAGTTCCGAGAAAGTACGAACATGGTTTGAAAAGTCCACAAAAAAAGCCAAAAAGACCCAAATTATAATGGGCCTTTTGTTATCCTTGCTGAAAAGTCAACAGAGACGATTGTACAATGAGAAAATGTTCGTTCTTTGTCGATTCCAAAAAATAAGAGTGCCGAGAATGTTAAAAAAAAAGGCCCAAAAGTCCAAAGTAGAAAGGTGAGATAGTAATTAATCAATTTTCCAAGAGGAAATATTTTCTCGTCGATTTCGTAAAAAGTCCTAAAAAAAGGCCGAATACGGTGCAAAAAGTTGATAAGAAAGTCCCAAAAAGTCCCTAAAAGAGAGAAAAAGGCCCAAAAAAAGCCACACAAAAGTCACAAATAAAAAAAGAGGCCCCAAAAGATAGTAGATAATAAATGTTTCACGATGAAAAATATTCAATTGCAATCGATTCCAAAAAAGTCCCAAAAGCGAAGGAAAGTTCCATTTTGGGCCTTATGAATCGAAAAAATATACCAATTAGTCGAAATTAGCTCCCTTAATATTTGCCCCTACTGTTTCTTGTAAAGTTGTCAAGTACTTTGGGACTCATCCAAACGCATCGGCAACTTCGAAAGGGAACTCTATTAAGGGCCCGCTCGTCAAGTCCCGCGATCTCGATTTGAGCGTGACTCCTAGGTTCTTTCGACCCATAGCTGGTCATTAAGGTCGTCCAGGCGGACGAATATTTAAATTGAATTTACGAGTTCTGGCCCCGGGCTACGACGGGATTCACAACCCAGCCGCGTAACTAAGGCCCATTCCCCCCACCCACCTCGCCTACCTCCTTCTTAAAAAACCAAATCAATCATCGCCGTCAGCACCGCAACAAAAATCAGGCCCGGATTCTCCGGATGTTTTAACTTCGAAAAATATTGTTGGGCCTTAGTGGAAAGTACTTTATAAATATTTTGGGTCTTCTAAAGAAGATACTCGAAAAATTAGTTTTGACCAATTGGGACTTGGAAAAATACTTTAAATCATTTGGGGCCTTGTCACACAAACTTTTGTTAATGAGTGGTCCCAGAAATAAAAATACGGGACCTTTTTAAAAAGGCCAAAAAGTAACTAAAACAACGGCCTACAATAAAACGCGATTAAAATCTTACTTTTCGAAATATGAAGACTGGAATACCGATAAAAACTAAAAAAAAAACGAGAATCGAGTCCATCGAAAAAATTCAGAAGCTCAATTTTGGAACTTGGAAAATAATATTACCTCCAATTAAATCCTTGATTTGCATCCAACGAACCATAATGTCTGAGATTAGCCTTTGCCTGGGGGGACTTCTCGCGTCCAATGCGACGGATTGACTTATTCGGCCTCCGAGATTAGGATGAACGTATTATATCGACTTGATTTCGAACGAGGCCAGTGCCTTCTCCTCCTTTATACTCCCCCCACCCTCCTCAATTTTAGGTCTTGTTCCGGGTCCGGCAGACAAAAAAAAATAAAAAAAAAAAGCTATCGTAGGCCCGTGATTAATTTAACTCAGCGTTAATTTGCTGCATTAGTCGAAATTATCCCGTTCGTAGTTGAAGTGAAATTAAAAAAATGATTTAAGTCATTTCAACTTCTGAGAACTGAGACTGACAGATTCTTGGAAAAGTATATAAATCTGATATTTATTGTGGAAATAGAGGTAAGAAATAAATTGAATATTTACAAACATTTTGGGCCTTGACCTTGACCGATGAAATAAACTGAGAACCTAATTCTGAGAAAAGTGGTAGAAGTCAAAGCTAGTTTTGCGTCAGAGGTCCACGACCTTGGACGGAATCTCGTCAACGACAACCTGTTGACGTCGACTCTACGGTGCCAAGAAGCATCCCCTTATTTAAGTAGCCAGGTCAAACTTAAGAAAATCACGAGAAATAGTAGCAACTTCCGGTTTACGATTTCTTAGTCCCATGTTTATATAGGTATACATTCTTTATATTATATTATATTATATATAATATACCATATATATATTATATATATTTCGTATTATAATAAACACGCTCTAGCAGAAGGTTTACGTCAAAGTGGATTAAGGCCCTTCTTTAGGACCCGATGAAAGGCCTACTAAGTCGAAAAATTGGCGATGGCACGATGCCGAGCTAAGAATCACAGATTACGGGATCCTCGGTCCATTGAAATTGGGCCCTCGTCCCAATTGAAAAAAGCACTTATACCCCACACAAGGGCCTCATTCGTCAGCGGATCGAGAAAACACCGGATGCTACGAAAAGCCACCCAAGTTCCAATAAATTAGATGTTTCAAAATTCAATAAAATAAAATATAATGAAAAAAATAAAACGTAAATATAATTTTAACAATTTTCTTCTTTTTGTGGGGATTTTTCACTCATTGAGATAAATTTGAAACTATTTTTCCAGATACTCTTTAGTGAGGAATGAAGGCTACTAAAAATAAATTTAAAAAAAACGGGAGAAATAGGAGATCAAATGCGTCACCAAATGCAATATCCGGACCGTTTGAAGGCCGGATTGGGACGATTGCAAAAGTATTTCTTCTCGCGTGGCAAGTATCGAGTTAATTTTTTTTCTCTCTTTCTCTCTCTCAAACAACTTACGATTGATCTCGTAAACGCGTTATGCAGTCCTGCGGATATTTTTTCCGCTCTCTTTGCAGGTTTTACGCTCGTTGAACATCGGGTGGAGGACGTCGAGGCACAAGGCCGATGGAGCCCCCCCCTCCCCCTTTCATGTGGGACCATGCCCCCTTCAGTCGAAGCCTGTTAACGCGCACGGGGCCCCACGTGCTCGGAAAATGGAAAAGGGTCGCCAGAAAAGAAAAGAACTCGTGTAAATAGAGATCTTGTGGTGATCCTTTTGTGCAACGTTTCTGGGACACAGAGGCGAGATAACGATCAACCAGTCGCGTGCAAAAGACCCTTACGACGATTATTAATAACGATTTTAGGACCGTTTCCGTTTTATTGCTTTTTTATTAGGAGGATTTTTTAATAAGATTATTTTCTCTTGTGATTTTTAATAGGGTTTCTTAGACATTGACTTAAAAGTGAGGTTAAGCTCTCATCTCGTATCTTTGAGAGAGAATAAAACCAAAACTAAAAGAGAATATACTTCACTCTTTGAGAGATGGATTCATCTCGATGGAGAAAATGATTTCTCAAAGTTTCAAGTTCGGACCACTAGTTCGCGACTATATAACAGTTGGGGAGAAGTTACCACCTCGTGACTTTGAAGGACTATAAAACATAAACAAAGTGAGACAAACAGCTGATTTTTGAAATACCGGTTCCTTGTATCGGAGATAATGCTAACCCGCATTTTGAAGGTTATACCACCTCGAGATTTATTTCTTCAATAGATCAGCCAAAAATGAGCTAGGATACCCTATTTTCGGTAAGGTGGATCTTCTCGGTGGCAAGAAGACCCCCCCCAGTGTTTGTTTTGAATTTAAAGGATTTATCGCCTGAAAACTGTTTGATTTCTCGAAGATATCGGGTAATGATATTGACCGGGTTGTTAGATTAAATGAAAATCTTGTAGTGGGGCACGGAGAGCGAGTTGGAATCGATAGTGGAGTTAGGAGCGCGTGAAATTGAGGGACGAGGCGGTCTGGCTTGAAGAATGGTACTACCCGGACGCAAGGGTAGCACCGCTATAGTTCGACCAATTAGAAAGAGGATTGTATAATTGGGGAGATAAAGAATCAAGAATTCCCAGGCACTTACCAGCTGCCGATGCGGAGGCTGTAGGATAGCAGGCAGGTACAAAACGGACAGACGGATGGCCGAAAGGCCGGTAGGACCAAATCATCATCATCAAGGACCAAAAACCAGTTTCACACGTACTCGCTCACGCAAACCCGAGAACTGAGTCGACGGACCTCCTAGCGCACGTCTCGCGACCCAAGACTGTGTGCAATGTCCGCGACTACTTTGGTATCCCACTGTGGAAGAACGATCGATCTCCATATTACGTAACGTGTCCTGGGGCTCAGCTTCCGCCTCATTTTTATATTTCAGTTACTCCTTTTATTACTGCATTCCATTATTAGATTATTCTTATTCGAAAGCTGGGTGATTTGCTTATTTTTGTCTTTAGAGGGGGGTGGGGGGTTAAGATATAATGAAGTGGCTAAGCAGATTAAAAAGGAATAGTTCTGATTAAATTTCTAGCTTTTGCAATGGACTTGGAAATATATTAAAAGGCATTCTGTGCCGATTCAAATGTTTCTTCCCCAAACATGACGACTTAGAAAAAATAGAAAAATGAGTTTTTAGCTAGTTAATAGTTTCTGTCGGGATTATTCTTATTTGAAAACTAGGAGATTCGCTTATTTTGCTGATTGGCTTTGTGGGGGGGGGGGGTGGATTAAGAGGAAGAGTGTAAGAAAATTCTGTGACTATGCGAAACTTTCGTCCCGAAACAAGATTAGTTTTAATTATTACATTAGACAGTTATTAGATTATTCTTTGCTCATTTTGCTGATTGGTCTTTCGGGTGTGGGGGTAGGAGGAAGGGGGGGAGGGTGATGAAGTGGGTAAGCAGATTGAAAAAGATTTGTGCGAATTAAACTTCTAGTTTTTCCGATAGACTTGGAGATCGATGAGAAAAGATTCCATACCGGTTTGAACCTCTCTTCCCGAAACATAACGCCTTAGAAAAAATAGGAAATTACGTTTTTGGCTACAGTTTTTTGTCAAATGAAATTTTGTGGTGTTTTTCAGAGTCCCCTAAATAAATGCGAGAAGTGTGTGTCTCGATTAGGAGCGACGGTCAATGACGAACGAGAGCTTTCTAAACTCGGGGCGAGGACACGTGCACACGATTCGAAGTTAAGAGCACTCATGGATCGATTGTATTTCGCTTGAAGCCTGAAACCACGAGTGTTCTCTCGTATTATTTACTAAAGCAATTAATTAAGGGGTTTCAAAAGAAAAAATCCAACTAGAACCGCCCTTCTGTGATTTTAAAAATTCTATTGACATTTTTCTTAACTTTCTTGTCCTAACCAAGAGGACGAAATACAAATTGGTGAATACACAGGATTTAGATTTTTTGTCGACTCGAACCTTTCATCCTAAAACATGACGATCGTTTTATTTATTTAAGTTTCACAAACTTGTACATACCAGAAGAATTTTATAAAACTTCATACGGAGACTTGAAAACAAGTGCTTTGTCAATCTAGTAGAAAGAAGTTACTGGGGGGGGGGGGACTTTGGTGCTAACGGGCATTTTTCCCGGACGTTTCTGCGGAACTTGGTGGAACGCCTTCGACTGGCAACAATTACCCGTCGTAAACGAAGCCTCGCTCTCTAGTTGCGCCGAGATTGAAATATAAAGCAGAACTCCCCCCCCCCCATAATCCTATTTGAAGGCTCGAAACTACTCTCAGGCCAAATGAAACGTAAAGCAGGAGGTAACTCGCGCTCAAAATCATTGGTTTCTGGTACAGAGGGGTTTCGACGGGTGGAAATCTGCAGGTGGGGGGGGCGTATTGCTTGTTTGGAGTTTTTATTGGATACAAAAGTCGTAGAGTTATCGGCACTAAGGTCGTTAAAAGGAGCTTCCCAGAAAATCCATTGGGAGGAAATTATCCTGGTGGATTTTTACCCGGAATTATAGGGGGGGGGGGGGGCAGATACGCTCGGGGGCAAAAAGTCGAGGTTTTGTCTAATTGAGGTATTAGCGAGTGAAAATTTATTAAACTGATAGCCGCCTTTCCGATCTTCTTCTTCTTCTTCCTCTTCTTCTTCTTCTTCTTATTCTCTTATAGAAGAATTCCAGGAAAGTTATGCTTTGTTCTTTATTCGGATGAACGGCTTGTCAAAGAGTTTTTGAGCAAAGGACAATTTTATATCGAGATGGATTTACAGATTTCTTTTTTTTTTTTTGTAGGACTATTATATCCTAGTCGCGAGTTGATTTCTTTTATTTTTTGGAGAAATTCGGGGAAACCGTTATAAGTATCCTTTCGTATCTAAGCAAAGCGCAGATGGTCTTTCTCTTCGGGATGCGTATTGGCTGTCGCTTCATTACACGCACACACATGCACCCTGGAGAGGAATATAGCGTATTGGGTGTCCGTATAAAAAATCCTCCCCTAGGACCACCACATTGTATATGCTACACAATCAAGGGATAACGCATCCCCCCCTTTCCCCTCCCATTTTTATCCGAATTGGTCCAGCGAAGCGCGCAGGAAAGGATCTCTCCTCGAATATTCTTTATATTTCATAAAAGAGTAAAAAAGAACTGTCCATTCCAATGCACCCTAGGTTTGCTAAAGTACCATTTTTACGATTTCCCGCTTTTTTCTGGAGTGGAGGGGAAGGTAACTTTTTAAATTACTTATTCATTCTTGTTCTGAAATATTTGTCATTTTTTAATTAGGGTCGAAGTGGAATCTTTTTTTACATTTTTTTTTACATTTTTTTTTTCATAAACGAGTAATTTTATTTTAAGCCAGAGAAATTATTTTTTTATAACCAGGTGATATTTGCGAATGTATTCAACTAACTTGATATCGTTTTTAGAGAATTAAACTAAAATTTTATCTGTATGTAATTGACTTTTGGACCTAGATTTTATGTTAACCTGGAATTTTTATATTTATGAGAGAGTGAAATTCCAATTGAAATTCATATTAAGAATTTCCATATTTGCCCAGAAATTTCCATATTTAGTTTTAAATTCGACCTGGAATTATACATGTCAATTAAAATATTTGACATGAAATTTCCACATTTAGTCTGAAATTTGACCTTCAATTCAATACATAATCAGGAATTTACAAATTTCATCTCGAATTCGTCCAGAATTATAATTTTGACCTCAAATTCCATACGTTACCTAGAATTCCAACTTGAACCGAAATTCCCCTATTGAGTGTGAATTTTGAGCTAGAATTTCATAATTAGTGTGAATTTCAACCTAGAATTTTCAAATCGGGTGTCAAATTGAACCTTGAATACCATATTTGACCTAGAATTAGTCCAGAATTTGAATTTTGACCTACAATTCGACATATGTAACCTGGTATTCCACCACATTTATTCTGACATTCAACTAGAAATTCAATGTGACCTGGAATGTCCTTATTGGCCTTAGATTTCCATAATTGACCTCGAATTTTTCTATTTATGACTTAGCAATC
>JAUESI010000002.1:256506-290366 GCA_032275145.1 Synergus laeviventris
ATGTGACCTGGAATGTCCTTATTGGCCTTAGATTTCCATAATTGACCTCGAATTTTTCTATTTATGACTTAGCAATCTTCAGGATTGGGATTTGTAACCCGAAATTCCATATTTGACTTGCAATTTCTATATTTTACCTATAATTTTCATGTTTGACCTATAATTTCTATATTAGACGAGGAATTCCCATATTTCATTAAGAATTTCCATATTTGATAATTCAATGTGACCTGGAATGTCCTTAAATTGGCCTTGGATTTCCATAATTGATCTCGAATTTTTCTATTTATGACTTAGAATGATCAGGATTAGGCTTTGTAACTCGAAATTCCATATTTGACTTGCAATTTCTATATTTTACCTACAATTTTCATGTTTGACCTATAATCTCCAAATTTGATCTGGAATTTCTATATTAGACGAGGAATTCGCATATTTAATAATTCAACGACACCTGGTATGTCCTTAAATTGGCCTTGGATTTCTATAATTGACCTCGAATTTTTCTATTTATGACTTAGTAATCATCCGGATTGGGCTGTGTAACCCGAAATTCCATATTTGACTTGCAATTTCTATATTTGACCTATAATCTCCAAATTTTACCTGGAATGTCTATATTAGACGAGTAATTTCCATATTTGATAAAGAATTTCCATATTCAATAATTCAATGTGAACTGGAATGTCCTTAAATTGGCCTTGGATTTCCATAATTGACCTCGAATTTTTCTATTTATGACTTAGCAATCATCAGGATTGGTCTTTGTAACCCGAAATTCCATATTTGACTTGCAATTTCTATATTTGACCTATAATCTCCAAATTTGACCTGGAATTTCTATATTAGACGAGTAATTCCCATATTTGATAATTCAATGTGATGTGGAATGTCCTTAAATTGGCCTTGAATTTCCATAATTGACCTCGAATTTTTCTATTTATGACTTAGCAATCATCAGGATTGGGCTTTGTAACCCGAAATTCCATATTTGACTTGCAATTTCTATATTTGACCTATAATCTCCATATTTGACCTTGAATTTCTATATTAGACGATGAATTACGTGTCCTGGAATTCTAAATTTGTCTTGGAATTTCTATATTTGACTTGGAATTTCCTTATTTGACTTAGTATTTCCATATCTGACCTGAAATTTCCATATTCCATCCAAACAATCTGAAAAAAATGATAAAACCCCCAAATTTGAATTCCAGTTCCATACCTATATTTTTTCACCTCCTCACAAGAAGAAATTATTCCGCTTTAACGCTTCTGCTTCCTAACGAGAAAAATATAAAGATCTCCCGATCTTTGGAACCTGATGCTTGTCTCATTGAAGGGTCGCGCGACCCTGGACACAGGAAGGATGCACTGACCCTTCAATTCTCCCATGTTCCCGGCATTCTTTGCGCGCAATTTTCCAGAAGTGGGCGACAAAGCCGCTGTCACAATAACCCACTGAGGATAAAAAAAAAAGAAGGAAATAATCGTCCAGTCGAGGTAGCGAAATAAACGATACAATCGCCCGCTTGTCAATACATCCTGACGACAGTACAAATGAAAGTGGTGGGGGCACTCTGACCCCCTCCCCCTCCCTGGAAGACTAAGTATTGAAAAGAGAGGGCGTGCAATATATTGTTGGGAAACCTTCTCCTTAGACCGGTAATTCCATTTGTTCGACACAAGATTCGGAAACTTGACCTGTTAAAAAGTCCTTTCAAAGATTCGAGAAAACTTGAGAATGGGAGGGGAATTTGAAAATGAAGATCGATGGGAATTGGAATCGTCTCAATTCGATCTCAACGCCTTGGGACGAATTATTTTTGTCTGGAAATGGAACCAATTATCGGAAATTTGAATATAAACCTGGAATTTTCAGATTTTGAAAATTATATTTTGTACTAAATTTTTTAATTTTCGAGGATAAAAGTGTATTTTTAACCGAATTCTTGAATTTTCAACAAAGAAAATTAATTTGCAACCAAACAGATGGATTATTAATGAAATATTACAGTTTTCTACAAAAAGGTGATTTTTAATAAAACAGTTAAATTTAGAAGAAAAAAAAGCATGTTGGATTTTTTACCTAAAAATGGCGGTTTTTAAAGAAAAGTTTACTTTTTAATTCAAAATCTGAACTTTCAAGAGAATAAAATTTATTTTCAACGAAACAAATTGATTTTCGAGTAAAAGGTGCTTTTTTATTATTTGGTATAATTTGCAACAAAAAATAGAACGTTGTATTTTGAATAAAATTTACTACAAAAAATGTGATTTTTTAAAAAAAAAGTTAGCAAATAAATGTTAAAATTTTCATCGAAGAAAAAATATTTTCTACAAAATAGTTGAATTTTGAACCAAATAAAAGGGAAAAAGAATAATAAACTTAAAATTTTACTTTTTAATCAGAAAAGTTCATTTTCAACTAATAAATATAATTTTCATCCGAAAAAGAGAATTTTTAACACATAATAATTAGGTTTACATTTTAAAATGTGACTTTTTGATGAAAAAATATTATTCTTTTTAGCAAAAAACTAAATTTAAATAAAAAATTGAATTATCAACAAAGAAAATTAATTTGCAATCAAACAGAGGGATTCTAAACTAAATCTTGCAATTTTTAACGAAATATTTTGCATTAAAGAATAAGGATTATCAACAAAATATAAAATTTTTTCACAAAAAAAGTCAATTTTCAACACAAAATAGTTGGATTTTGAACTAAATAAAAGGGAAAAAGAGTAATAAAATAAAAAACACCAGGAAAAAAATAAATCCTTAAAAAAAGGAATAAAAAAAATAAAATAAAAATGTCAGGTTGAATTAACCATAATCATGCCTTAAATTAACATTAAACATGCTTATTTTAACAACAACAAAAATAGTAAGAGCCCAAATAACCAGAATGTGGAAATTTTGTTTTGAGTTTAGTAAAATACATAAATATGTAAAATTGTAAACTATATAAAATATAATCTGCGACGCCTGATAGGAATATTCAATATACCTCCTCGAAACCCGGAAGTAAAAATATAGTCTCTTCTAGTTGTAACGTTACAACCCTTTACTTTGTGGCTCAATTCTCCCCCAAAAAAAAGAATTTTTCCAGATTTTTCAAAACAGAAATGATAGCGCTAACGAATTGCTTAATGAAAGACATTCTCTCAAGTGTCGGCTATTTTTTTCCACCTTACTCTTCCGGATTATGCGTTTTTCAAAAGTATACGCGTGCATATTACAGAAGTGAACTAGATTCCGACTGCTGAGGGTACAGCGTAAAGTAAATTACTTTTTACCGGCGTGCTATCTCCGCAGCCGTTAGTGTCTCTGTTTTTTAAAACCCGCTGTTTCCAGATCCGGTAGAAAGACGAAAAAACTAGAGAAATGAGAATGAGAGAGGAAAGAGAAAGAAGGAGAAAGAAAGAAGAGAAGAAGAGAGAAAGATAAAGAGAGCAGCACTTACAAGTGTAAGCCCTCGGTGTAATAATAATACACGTGACATTTCGTACACTTCCTCTCCGAGCCAGGAAGGAACGCTTTTTTCCCTGACATGACGAAAATAGTAAAACTTGGGGTCTTTTTTTTCTGATTGGATGGGAATTTTTTTTATTGGAAGAAATATCGTATCCTGTGTTGTGGATGGATTTGTGAAAGGTTGGCAGCAGTCTTCTGTTTTCAGATTTGGTACGTTTTAATTTTTCAGGAGAGGCCTTTCGATTAGTCGCGCCAGTGAAAATACCAGGAAAAGGGAAATCGTGCGCAGAGGAGCGAGAAATCACTGGAACGAAATATTACGTTTTAAATACCACGGAGAGAATGAAGAGTTAGGCGAAATTGTCTTGAGTCATTGAAAAGTTAGTGGAGATCGTCAAAGGCGTATTTAAAAATAAAAATAAATAAAATCGAGTGGAAAAAATTCTATCGCTTTGTTACGGAAGAGAAAATGTAATTTAATTCACCAATTTAATGATATTATATTTATTTTTTCAATAGTTTTTAATCAGAGATTTAAAGTAATTTCAATTTGTTATATTTTTTATAGAATAACAATTTCCTTTAAAAGAGAAAATTCTAAGAAGCTGTAAAACTCAAGTAATCTGCAAAAGTAATAAATACTTAATAGCCAATAAGTCCTTAAAAATATAAATATTAGAGAAACTGGAATTTTTCTCAGCTCCGTCGCGAAAATAATAAAAATGAAAAACGTGCGTCAAGTAGATTCTAATGCAATTATAACATGAATAAAATTTAAAATAATAAAATTATAATTACCACTGTTTTAATGAATCCAATATTTAATAATTACATAATTGGATCATTAATCAAACTGAAATTTCTTAAATATAGAAACTCGTAATTGTAATTACATTAATTGTTAAATAATTATTCGAGCTATAAAAGTGTATAATTATATTTCTTGTGAAATTGCCAAATAATTGTTTCCCTAAAATAGTTTAAAAGAACCTCTAAATTATTGATATAAAACAGGATTTTAAAAATTAATCTAAATTGAAGAATTGGTAGTTATATTGAATACGAATTATTAATATTTAATGATAAAATTTATGCAGTAATAAATTTGAGATTGTTAGGAGTGGAAATAAGTCCGAGCAAAATGTAAAAAGATAATTTAAATAATAGGTGTGTAAAATAAATTGTACAAGTCATCAGATTTTTTAGATACGCAATTTGCAAAGTTAAATATGAATTTAGCACTTCCGGATAATTTTCTGCGAAAGCGTATAACTCGATTGAAAACGAATGATACTGCAAAATAAATCTAGATCACAAAAATTGACTTTTTTTATATCTAAAATAGAAATTAAAAATGTATAAATGGAATTTTTTCCAGCAGAGATGGATGCTGCGTTCTGAAGCAATTTTTCTGCGACGGATAACGAGACGAATTGGAAAGTTGATATATTCGTTTAAAGAAAAGAAAAATTAACTTTTTTTCTTCGGAAGCATTTTTTAAATTGAATACTAAAAACCAGCTGTTACAGTCTTACAATTTCAATTTAATTAAGTACATAATAAAAAAAAAAAAAGATGTAATTGGAAAAATATTTCCCCAATCTTATAATAGGATGAAAGTGAAGAAAGTTGTTCCAGTTAACTTCCTCTTCCAGATGAAAATAAAAATTATTCTCCTATATAACTTTAAAAAAAGTATTCTTGGAAAGTGGCGGAAATAATGAGGAGATTTCCTCGAATCTGAATTGAGAAAATAAAAAAAAAATAGACGAAAAGGGGGGGCTATTTAATTTTAAAGATTGAAATCCTTTGGACTTGGTTTCTATCCAATTCCAAGAAATAGTCGCGCTTTAATAAAAATAAAAATATCGTTCGTGCGACGATCTAGGCGCCCTTACGTCTTGAATGAAATGTACCTTGTCGTCCTCGTGGGGGGTGGGGGGCGTGGGTGGTGTGTACATTCGGGGCGCATAGTCTCCAATAGAGGATGCGCCGCCCGTCGATGATCCCTGACTCCTTGGCGGGCTGAGATCAGGAATCGCAGCGTGGTAGTCCTGAAGGCTACCGACCACCCCCGTAGGTACCACGGGCCGATACTCCATCCCTCGAACCTCCATTTTGGTCCCAATCGGAAACCCCGAATAAACCAGCTTGAGGCCGTTTTACAGAAATATTCCCTTTTTTCAAATTCCGCCCAAAACCCGGACGGATTATCACCAAAACTCTGCCTCCCACTTTCCAAGAAACTCGGCACCGCCAACTCAAGGTCACTCTTTATCCCGACAAATCCAATTTCCGTCGCAAACATCCAGACACATCACCAGTGAATCAATTAATTTTTAATTAATCAATCATTAAATTAATTTATCAATAGCTTCATTAACATCTAATCTAAGACACAATCCAAAGTCTCGAACTTTCAGAATATCCCTGAGACAATAAATCCTTAAATTCTTAAATTAATCCACTTGCACTCACATCACAAATCCACGAACCGAATTTCCTAATTCAGTCTGTGAATTCAAATTTCAGTCCAAGTTTCATTAACACGTAGTTCAATTAATACGACTGTATTGAATAGACTTAAAGACTCTACTTAGATTTATTACAGTAATTCCAGAGAATTTGTAGCCAAGGAAAAAAAAAACCGGCAAGAGTTCGAAACACGCGCGCGTGTTTACAGTTTTTCGGGCTGACTCGTTTTTCCCGGAATATATCGGGATAATGCTCACCCCTTGGCTACTTTTTGCCGACTGAATGTTTTGCGCCGCTCCGCGGGTCTCGAAGAGCTGGCAGGCTCTCGAGAACCGAGTCGCTATCCCCACTCCTGATTGGCGGTGTCCCCCCTGACCCGCCAACCACCGTGCCATACTATTCGTCACCACTGCTGAGTTCGTATCCCCACCTCCCTTCAGACTCGAGTGGAGTGCCGGTGCCCCTTCCACCCGTAGGCGAAGCGCCTTCCCCCTCCTGGCGGGGTTCTTCCCTAGACGAGAGTGAAACGAGGAGAGCACGCACACGTGGGGCTAGAGGGGAGGAGGTGGGGGGATAATTAAGCGGGCATATCGTGTTCGTTCTCTTCTGCTTCTGCTTTACTTCTGCTTTACTTTTGCCCTGCTACTGCCTCCCTATGGCGCTCTCGCTCTTTTCCACTGTCCACTCTTTATTACTTACTCTCATTCGCTCTTCTAGCTCTCCCTCTCTAGCCCCCCCGCGGGACGTACCCCCGCCAGATGCACTGAATGGAGATGTAATCTTTTTCTTTGATTTTTGTTTCAGAGACGATTTACAGTGTTTCTACATTTTTTAGAGATTTTTTGTTCTAAAGATATTTTTTTTTGTGCTTTTTCTTTTTTAGGGTTCGCTAATCTGTTTAGCACTTTCCTTTTTTTTTAAGGCCTTTTTTATTACGGTTTCTCGTTTTCGGACTTTTTTAAAGATTTATAAAATAGAAAAATGAGAAAGGAATTATACTATTTAGAGGATTTAAAAATTGTATAGATAGTGGAATGGTAATTTTAAAAATAAAAACGAGTCGACTTTTTTTGAAGGAAAGAGAAATAACTTTCGATACAATTCTCAATCTCACTTAATACTTATATATCCGAACCCTTGTCTACTTTTATGAGTTTCTAGCTCTCGCGACATGTCTCCCGGAAAATAAAAAAATTCTCTCCTGCAACCGGAAGCCAAACGGATCTCGTCTGGTCCGGCTTTCGTTAAAATCTCGTTTTGCGGTCGAAATCGTAGCAAACGAGCGCTCCTCTCTTCCGTAGTGGCGGAGTTCTGCCTCCAGAAAAAAATTAGGTGAAAAAAAAACGATGGTAAAAAAATTGAGGCAGGGGTAAAAAGTGTCATGCGTATTTCCGAGACGTGTGTCTCGGGTCTCCGATGAGAGAAGGAAACGAGGGAAAGAAGGAGAGGACGGAAGAAAGAAAAAAAAATTCCTCTACTACAGTTTCGTGACAATTATTGGAAAATATTATTCCTGGAACTCTCATCCGTGTTTTAAGAATAAATTTCGAACAATTTTCAAATAATACTTCACCCGAATAACTTCACCAGTCAAAGAATTTTTTATTTTTCTGGAAAATTGTATTCTAGGGATATTTTCTGGAAAATAATATATTGTTACCTGGGAATTTTATTCTTGGAATATTTTCTGGGAAATTATATTCACGAGATATATCCCGGAAAATTGTACTCTACGTATAATTCCGAGAAATTCATATATTCTACGATTCGATCTTTTCTCGGGAAATTGTATTCCAGGATAGTACCTGGAAAATTGTTTTTAGGCATTAAAAAACTGTATTCCTAGAATATCAGCGAAAAATTGTATTCTTCTGCAATTTCATGAAAAATTTGTATTCCCGAGGATTACATTCCTTCTACATATCCCGAAATTTTGAATTTTCATTCAGAATTCGTATTTGTATTCTCTAGAAAATTACAATTGAAAATTTAAAAAAAGGGGATGGTCCGGAAAATTGTATTCTAGATATATTTCCTAGAGAATAGTATTGGGATATTTTCTGAGGAATATCCCTGAGGTACATTCCAGAAAATTGTATACTTGGGATATTTTCTAAGAAATTGTATTCTGGTAATAAATTCGGAAATTCTCGGAAAATTGTATTCCTTAGACTTTTCGGAAAATTTTATTACATATCCAAATAGATGGTATTCCTAGATTACCATTGAAAAATCGTATGGAAGATGTAGGAAAATTTGTAATCCGGAAAATATTGTAACCCGTCTCTTTTTCCCGAAAATTTTTATTTCCATTTAGAATTCGAATTTATATTTTCTGGAAAAAAACAACTGCAAAATTTAAAAACGGTTATGGTAGGGAAAATTGTATTCTAGGGATTTTCCGGAAATTTGTATTCTTGAGATATTTCTTGGAAAATTGTATGGGGATATTTTCTGAAAAATTATATTCCCAATATATATCCCAAAAATTGTATTCTTGTGATATTTTCTAGGGAATTGTATTCTTATATAAAAACCCGGAAATTTTATTCTAGGATATTTCCCAGAAAATTGTATTCTTTGAGTATTCTCCGAGAAAATGTATTCCAGAGATGTATCTCGAAAAATTGTATTCCACTACTATTTCACAAAAAAAAAGAATTATAAATATATTTCCAGGAATTTTTATTCCATGGAATTTCCCGGAAAATTGTATTCCTTGGACATTTTCAGAAAATTGTATTAGACATATAAAAAAAATGTATTGCTATAGAATACCATCGAACATTCGGATTCCTCTATGGAAGTTACCGGAAAATTCGTAATCCGAAAAATATTGTACCCTTCTCTATTTCCCGAAAATTTTTATTTCCATTCAGAATTCGAATTTATATTCTCTGCAAAATTACAACCGCAAAATTTAAAAACGTTTATGGTACAAAATTCTATTCTAGAGATTTTTCGGAAATTTGTATTCTTGAGATATTTCTTGGAAAATTGTTTGGGGATATTTTCTGAAAAATTATATTCTCAAGATATATCCCAAAAATTGTACTCTTGTGATATTTTCTAGGTAATTGTATTCCGACGATATTTCACAAAAAAACGTATTCTATGAACATTTCCAGGAAATTTTATCCTAGAATATTTCCTAGAAAATTGTATTCTTTGGGCATTCTCCGGGAAATTGTATTCCCGAGATATATCTCGAAAAATTGTATTCCACTACTATTTTACAAAAAAACTAGTTATACATATATTTCCAGGAAATTTTATTTCATGAAATTTCCCGGAAAATTGTATTCCTTGGAAAGTTTCAGAAAATTGTATTAGACATCCAAATAGATAGTATTCCTAGAATACCATCGAATATTCAGATTCCTCTATGGAAATTGCCGGAAAATTCGTAATCCGGAAAATATTGTACCCTTCTCTATTTCCCGAAAATTTTGATTTCCATTCAGAATTCGAATTTATATTCTCTGAAAAATTACAACCGCAAAATTTAAAAACGGTTATGGTACGGAAAATTGTATTCTTGAGATATTTCTTGCAAAATTGTATTCCACTACTATTTTTCACCAAAAAACGAATATTACTGATATTTCCAGGAAATTGTATTCCAGGGCATTTCCTGGAAAATTGTATTAGACACTTCCAAATAATTTGTAATTCTGAATTAAATTTCCTAAAATAAAAACCTAATTCGACTGTAAATTTGTATTCCTTGAAAAATTACAAAAAAAAAAATATTAAAAACGACCAGTAACAACTCGAGAAAATATTTCGCGATTCCCGATCAAGAAAAGCGATACTGAGTCTGCAAAAGCAGAATAAAAAAAAAACCTCTCGAGTGAAAGAATCCTCAATGAAAAGCCGCGACACTGTGAGTTGAAAACACTCCTTTATGGAGACGTTACACGGATCCGTGGGCTTCTGACAAATTTCTGACTTTTACTCCCTCCCCCTTTTCTCTCTTTCCTTCCTCTTCTTCTCCCGCTGGTTGGTTTGTTAGAAAAAAAGGGACCATTAGAAGTGATGTTCACAAATGCAGGAGCAGTTCTCTGTGTTTAGGTTTGGTGGTCGGCAGATAGATAATCGAAGGGGGGGAAGTTGGGGTGATATTTTGTTAGAGAATCGATGCGTCATTTTCTCCACGGCTGGTTCCTTCATCGTGTATATACTCTCTATAGGATGTAAACGATTTTCGGCCGATCTTCTCTCGACTCTTGGGCAACAGAAGGCATCCGGGTATGACGTTGCGTTTTCGGCTCGATCGATGGAGATAAACCGACGAGATCGAGTCACGCTCCTTGCTTCTGGTATCCTCCTATTCCTTTGATCTTGTACGCCTTTAAATTTCCCGCCTTAATCTGCGCTTGCGCAATATATAATATATATATTTACTGTTAGTTATTATCCCCTTTTTTCCCATCGAGAAATTAGTCATTAAATTTCTGGAGTGGGTATTCCTGTTAAAGTCCAAGGAAATCACCAGTTTTCTATTAATACAATATTCCGAAAAACTTATAGGAAAACTGTCCGATTTAGAGAAAAAAATTTTTCTAATATTCCTGAAAGTTTTCCAGAACACAAATTTCTTGGAAAATTCCAATTCTAAGGGGAATACAATTTTCTGGTCAGTTTTTTAGATGAACACCATTTTCATGGAAGATTCTGGGAAGAAATTCAGGAAAAATGGAAATACGATTGGAAGATTACAATTTTCCCGGAATACAATTTTCCAGTCAGATTTCCAGATTAATAAAATGTATCAGGGACATTCGTGAAAAATACAAAAATACATTTTGAAGATTACAATTTTCCAAGAATACGATTTTCAGCCAAATTGTCCCCTGGAATACAATTTTCCAGAAAATACATTTAAAATTCCAGGGATTACAATTTCGCGATTTTCATACCATTCCCGAAAGTTTCCCAGAACGTTTTGGGAAATTTGGAAAAAATACAAAAATACGATTTAAATCTTACACTTTTCCAAAAATGCAATTTTAGGTTCAATTCTAAATAGGTCACATATTATAAAAAAAATAAAACATGATTCCTATCATAATCTACTAATAATAAAAAAAATATTCCTTCCCTCTCACCACTTCTCACCAAAAAAAAACACTTGTTAAGAATCAGTGTCAAAACACTTTTTTGCAGAGTGTCAACGTCCCACACGTGAATTAATGGAACCTATTTAGCGAGCAAAAAAAAAATGTATAGACAAAAAAAAAGTAAAAAAAGATGGAAAAGTGGATGAAAAAGTTGGTCAACCGTAAAAAGTGGGACGAGGAAGAAAATTAGAGGAATAAAAAGTGAATCCATAAACCATAAAGCATAGAGAAGATGTTTGAAGGCAGATAAATACCTGTGAGAAATGAGACATGAGATCATTGGGGCAAAAAAGGCCCTTCGAGAGTTTTTCTCGCCGGCGCCTCAAACATTTTTTACTTTATTTTTTTTTCTTGATTCTCTGCCTCCGAAAAGTCCGAGCACGCGCTTCCAAGTTCCCTATAGCGTACTTTTTTCCTTTCCTTTTCTTTGAGATGAAGAGTGTATCTTTCTCTCTCGCTCTTAGCGAAATAAAAAAAACAGAAGTGCAAAAACCGGTCGGTAGCAACCATCACACGTGAATCAGTAGCAAACCGATGACGAAAATAAAAGGGACCCAGGGCGAGTGAGCCGAGTTACAAGAAAGTAAATAAAGAAAAGGGGAATGAGGAAGGTCGAAAATTAGGCCAAGAATTGCCTTGGGTTGGTTTCCATTTTTTTTAAAAATATTATATCAACAAGTTTTATTACTTCAAATCTAAGTTTCTTCGAACTGGGTGACTTGGGAATACAATTTTCCGAAAATTAATAAAATAATAAAACGTCAAGTATTTTAGAAATTACGGAGAGTACAATTGCGTGTAATATTTATAATATTGAAATTTTGTCGGGAAATTAATTGGAGTACTATTTTTTAGGAAATTTAATGGAGCACAATTTTCTAGGAAAATCCCATGCAATACAATTTTATGGAATTCAGTTTTACAGAAAAATCATTGCAATATAAATTACCACAAAAAATGGGAATACCATTTTCTGAAAATTAATACAAGAATAAAAGGTCAAGTATTTTAGAAATTACAGAGAATACAATTGCGTGGCTTATTTATAAGGATAAAATTCTTCCGGGAAATTCATTGGAATACTATTTTCGTGGAAATTTAATGGAGTACAATTTTCCAGGAAAATTCCACATATTACATATTTTGCAACAGGAAATTCTATAAACTACGATTTTCCTTAAAAATGGAATACCGTTTTCCAGGAAAATCCCACAGAACCCAATATTCACAGAAAATTTGCAGGAATACAATTTTCCAAAAATTAAAATGGAATACAATTTTAATGTTAGAATACATTTTTCCAGGGAAGTGAGATACAAGTATCTCGGGAAATTCCATGAACTACGCTCTCCTGGAAAATATGTTAGAATACAATATACACGGAAAACTCCATGGGACACAATTTTCCTAGTAAATTATCAGGAAATAATTTTGTCAAGAAATTTTTTGGAATTCTAGGGAATACAATTTTCCAGGAGAATTCCACAGAACCCAGTTTTCACAAAAAATTTGCAGGAATACAATTTTCCAACAAAATAAAAATGAAATACAATTTTATTGTTAGAATACACTTTTCCAGGGAAATGGAATACAAGTTTTCCGGGAAATTCCATAAACTACGCTCTCTTGGAAAATTCGTTAAAATTTAATAGAATACATGTTTCCCAGGAAATTCGATGACAACGATTTTCCTTAAAAAATCCGTTGGAATACAATATTCTCGGAAAACTCTCCGGAAAACAATTTTCCTGGTACATTGTCTGGAAATAATTTTGTCAAGAAATTTTTTGGAATACAATTTTCCAGGAAAATTCCACAGAACACAATTTTTCAAAGAAAATGTGCAAGAATACAATTTTCCGGGAAACTGACTGAAACATAATTTTAAAAAATTTTAAGTCAACAATTTTCTTTAAATTTTCTCTCAATACGACTGGGAAAAATGATTTTCAATTATGTATATATTGGAAGGTGTCCGCGATCGTTTCTCGAGCGCGAGTGTCCTTGATTTTTTTTCCTAGGATTCGATACGAATTTATCAAGGGCACGAAATGACCCAATGCTTCTTAAATCGTATACGTCTCGCTTGACGAATTGCAAACAACAAAATTTCCCTTCTTCAATCATTTTCACGGACATCTAAAGATAAATAACCAATATCTCTCTATTTCAAAATAAATTTCCAACAAATAAATAAATATATATGGTATAAATAAAAAAAAAAAAAAAAAAAATTAAAGTCTGAGGCTTCCTTAAATTTCCCTAAATCTCTGAAAAATCAGCGAAGTAGCAATTCGGCATCAGGGAAAGGTGAAAAAATTGAATAGAAAAAGGCGGGCGGTCCAAGAATTGTAGATAGAAATCGGCTTTAAGGTGTTCGCGCAAGTAGGCACCTTGGCACGTTTATTATGATTAGGAGCAACCAAGCGTGCTGCTGAAATCTGAACGTTGCATTCTCGCCTCGCGATGGAAAGAGAAAGAAGTTGAGATAGAATAAAAAGATAAAAAAAAAAAGAAGCATAAAAAAAAGAAAAATATAGGGAGGGGGTGGGTGGGAAATTGGTGGCAGAACAAGGAGAATGCAAGACCTAGCTTCACTTCCAATACCAAAAAGCGTTTGAGCATGACGTCGATGTCAATCTCGCTCGTATTGTCGCGGCTCTCTAAAAAGTCCTAAGTGCTTCGAGATCTAAACGACATAACCATAACCTCATTTTTAAATGCGTGAACCGAGTCGCAATTCGGTGAAATCAACGAGATTTCAAATTTTTTGTATTTATTATTGCCAAGAACACGCGTAACGTCTTTTTCGTTTGTGCGTTTCGAATTCATTTTTAACAGTTAATTGGTAAAACTGCTACAATAAAAAACTAGTTTTCTTGCATTTATCGTTATTTTCAAGTTTGGGCCTCATACGACCTATTTGGGCCCCATTTGACCATTTTTGGCTTTAAAACCTTGGGGATTACTTTGAAATTTGGGAGTATGTGTTTATCACTTTGGGTCTTATGGTTTGTTCTTTTTGGGCCTTATTTTGAAATTTTGGATCGCATCGGTTTAATTTTTTGGTGTCTTATTTCACAATTTAAGGTATTGTATTTATTACTTTGGGTCTTATTTGGAAATTACGGCTCTATAATTTTTGGGCCTTAGTGTCAAATTTCAGAACCTATTATTCTATTTATGGTCTTATTTAGCCATTTTGGGCTTGATTTATGTTTTATACTTCTAATTAAATAATTTCGGGCCTTATTTTGAAAATTTGTTCCTTATTTCCAATTTAAGGCCTTGTTAAGACTTTGGGCCTTAGCCGGCAAAATTTTCTCTCACGGGGTCCGGAAGAAAAATCGCCTATTAAGTCAATCGTATTGAATTCCTAAAAGTCTCGATACAGGTGCCAAAAAAAAAAATCTGCACAAGAACGAAAACGCGATCCAAATCAGTCTAACCCCGTCATTAATCTCCCGATTTAAGTAGAGCACAATATTTGCATATCGGGTTGCACAGACAACTTAGAGGGCAATTTTTTGAGTTTGATAGATCGTTGCGTTAGATGGAATAGTGGGGGAAGGGGAAAAGAGTGAGATTTGTCTTGAGGCCCATAACGCGGTCCCGTCATTGTCATTCAAACGACTCGAAATCGGACGGTTGAAATTAGGGCGGGCATCTAACCAGGCGGAGGGGTGGGGGTAAATGGAGGGGAAATATAGGGGTTTCGCAGTTAGACAAAAAAAAAAGGCATTGGGAGGGGATTCTTCGATCTGGACCATATGCAGATCAGGCCCAGATGCTTTTATAAAACCACTGGACCAACCCCGCTTAAAAAATCCGGTTTTTTTCCATCTCGAAAAAAGGGGTGACCACTGACCGCGATCTGAAATTGAATGTGAAAACGATAGGATTGAAGAAGAATCGTTTCAATATTATTTCTTGCTTCGCTTTTTTATAAGGTCCAATTTTAAAACAAAGGCAAAATTGAAGCAAGAAACATTTTTAAAAAACACAGGAACTAAAATTAAGATAAAACATTACTAAAACTAAAATAAGGCCCACTATCAATACAGAACGAAAAACAGGAAAATAAGGCCCAACATAAAATTAAGGCCCAAAGTATAATTAAATTAAAGGCAGGACTGCAAACAACATGGCGGATATTAAAATAAGGCCCAATTTTTAAAGAGACCAAAAATTAAAGTAAGTCCCAATTTTTTCAAAATAAACAACAGAAAAAAAGGAGACTTCGTCGAGTGGCCTCGAAGATGGAATTTCGGATGAGTTAAGGTCGATGAAAAAAAAAAAATGTCCTCAGCAAGCTCGTGAATTTGGAGACGATCGATCGGCTATCGGGAACTCGATACGAGTGCCCCGGACCTTGTCTTTTTGGGCCTTGTCTGGGATCTTCAGATATCACGCGACGATACCTCGATATAATGTCTCACGCAGATTCCCCTCACGCCTCTCTTAATTTCTCTTTTTAACGGATAGCTTGAGTGAAGTGAATGAAAATAAAAGGAAATAAAAGAAAAGAGAAGAAAAGATGGAAGAGAGGACCGGTGGGTGCCCTGGTGCGAAAGGACAGGCCACAAGACAAGCCAAACATATGGCAACCGGGTGCTAAGGATTTTTTTTTGTACTTTCTATTCGATTCACCCCTCGATCTTCATTTCCGAAAATCATTTTTTTCTCCTATCAATTTTTTAAATTGTCTGCAATTTCGAATCAGTCAACTGTTGGCAATTAAATAAGGCATGAAAGACAAATTGTTTTTCTTTCATCTCTTTTTTTTTTTAAACTTTTGTGTCTTATTTTACAAATTTGGGCCTTACATCTAATTTCTAATTATGGATTTCTAACCTTACTATATATCTTTGGTTATAGTTGCAATTTTTAGGACCCATATTATAGTCGTGGGTCTTATTTTGGGCCTTATTTTTGTATTCTTATTAATGTCGCTGAACAATATTGGGCCTTCTGCACAATTATATACTTTGTTCTGCTATTATATTGGAATTGAAAATCATCTTGGGTTTTATTTTACAAGTTTGGGCCTTATGTTGCAATTTTGGGCCTTATAAATAATTTTTATTGTGTGTGCGTAATATTAGTCCGTATTCTCCCCGTTTAATCATGTTTTTTCTGGGCCTTGTTTTTCATTTTGGGTCCTATTTTGTATTTTTGCTTCTTCTTATCGTGCATAATTTGACCTTATCGTGTATATTTCGGTCATATTTAACAATTTTACATCCCCTTTTATATTCTTGGATCTTATTTTGTATTTTGGGCCTTATTTTGTATATTTATAAATATTATTACTCAATATTGGGTCTTATGCTGAATTACAAACAATTTTTTTGGGTTTAATTTTTAAATAATAATTTAAGCTATGATCGAAAATAGAATAGGATAATTATAGTTCGATGAAAGAAGTAATTTTATATAAACGGATTGGGATGACTTATTATGGAATTACAGTGACTATTATTTATGAAAAGATGAGGTGATGAATATGCTTGACGTTACGAAACATGCCTATTTATTCAGGAGCTAGACTGGCGGAGAGACGCGACCTTATGATTCTCGCCAGCAGTGACAAGCACGTAGCGCAATATTCGCAGTGACTAAACGCTTTTTACTTCAGTCATTATTTTCTCGCTTCCGTAGCGATACTTTATGGTCCCCCATCTGCATTATCCCTCTTACAGCCAGTACAACGCATTCATTTTTTACACCTCGACAGGGATTTTTTTTTTAATTTTCATCCCTTAAAACTTTCATCTCCACAGGAGAAAATTAAAAATGCCAAAAATTACTTATTATTCCCATTTTAAATTTCACACCATAAATTCACACTTTCAACGATTTTAAAACCATTTTCTGAAGCCTCAAACCTCTTCAAAATGTCTTCAGACTTAAAAACTGCACTTTTAAGAATTTGAAAAATTGGGACTTATTTTAGTTTTTGGGTATTTATGGGCCTTATTTTGCAGTTTAAAACTAATTCCTAAGCACAAAAATCCCATCGCTATACTATATTCTCATTCAAGCATAAAAACTGGAAATCATCCAACTTTTAAATTGGGCCTTATTTTACTTTTTGGGCCTCATATTGAATTTAAAAATAAAAGTTTAGAAACCCCAGTTTGTTCAATACAAAAAGATTATGTCGTATTTCAATTTTGGGTCTTATTTTTATTCAGGGCCTTGCATGGCAACTTCGTAGACAAAAGAACGGCCCGTTTCAATATAAAACTAATTACTCGCGTCTAGATTCCAATCTAGTTTCGAGAGAGAGAGAAATCGAGAGCAATTTTTTGGGGACCTAAGGCCCATTATTCGTAGAAAAGTTTTGATTTTAAGTTCGTGCATGAATCGCGTGAACGGTCACGGTTCAACACCCCCTCGTTTCATACGCATGGAAGCCAATCCGAATACATGGAAACGGGGGACGACGGGGCCTGATCTTTTTTTTTTCAGTGCGCGTGGGCCAACGGGCCCCTGAACGAATTAGGGACGCGCGTCAAACCGTGCCAAGTTGCCTCGTTTCAATTCGAGACACCCAGTAGCAGTAGCTCTTACATTCGAAATACCGTAATAGTAAACCACGATTTTTCGCCCTCGTCGATCATCCGACGATCGACAAGATCTTCAGTGAGTCATCGATCATTACAATTACATGACCGATTACCACTTTTTGGAACATTTATCATGCTACTTTTAAGAGTGGAAAATCGTACTCGAGCATTTTCCACTTCAATCGAATGATTTGAGAAAACGGGGCCTTATTTTCACTTTGGGCCTTACGATACACTCAGAGCTTATAAAATAAATTTCCCGATCTTGATTTGCTATTTTTCGAGTTGTTTTTTTGGGCCTTTTTTGGGCCTTATTTTGCATTTTCGAACAAGGGGCTGGTCTCCGGTTTGTATTTTGGGCCATATTTTGTACGGTTTGACATATTTGGGCCTTATTTTGTATTTTGGGCCTTATATATTTGGGTCTGATTCGACACTTTGCGTTCCATTGTGTTTTTAATCTGGTTTTGTATTTTTAATCTTATTTTGCAATTATAAAATATTTTGGGACTTATTTTCAATTTTGAAGTCAAATTTTACAATTTTGGGCCTCTTCATATTTTTATAGTCTAGTTTTCGAATTTCT
This sequence comes from Synergus laeviventris, assembly GCA_032275145.1. Lineage (NCBI taxonomy): Eukaryota > Metazoa > Arthropoda > Insecta > Hymenoptera > Cynipidae > Synergus > Synergus laeviventris. Next base: position 274,743 of record JAUESI010000002.1, read on the forward strand.
GACCTTACTTCAAACTGCAGGCCGTATAACTTTTCGACAAGAGAAATCGCACTGCAAAGGCCAAATTCATTTTTGGGCCTTATTCATTCAACTGAGAGTTTAGATGTCCAAATACAGTTTTAAAAATTCGTTCTAGAACAGAAATTGTCGTACAAACGTCAGCTTTTATTCCGAGCTTGTTCCTCATAAATTACAACCCAATCGTGAAAGGATGTTTCACCCAAAGAAAAATAATACTTCCCGGCGGGAACGAATTTTAACTTTAACTGGTTCTAAAGTCTAACTCGTTTTTTTCTGTTTTTTTTTGCAACTCTTCTTTCAGAAAACTATCGCCAACCCTGGGTGGCACCTAAACTAAACAAAACAGTTGAAAAAAAAATTTGAGCAACTCGTGTCACTTTGTTGACTAAGCAAGTACAAATACACCTGCAGTGGAAAAAAAAAACAAACAAGAAAAATCAAGCGTGCCCGGTTGAGTTGAAATATTTGGCAGTGGAATACTCTAAACTTTAGAAAAAGTTTCGATCCAGTGAGAAAAAAAAGTGGTTGAGAGGACGGTTGCAAAGGGTTGACGAGGCCCAGGCCGACTCCAGATGTCAAAAAAAAAGGGTTCATCGTCATGACGGTTTATTACCCAATTTTCACTTTATTGTCGGAGAGAAACTTTTTTCTAATCCTTTCCCTCTGGCGAATAGGTGGTCAGTAAAGTAAGTGGGGAAAAGATGGAGAGCCAAAGGATTATCCCCTTATAAGCTCCTTTTACTTTATTATTTATTTGCTTCCTGCTCCTTTCTTCGGCGGGGCCCGTAAAACACTAAAATTTTATTGGTCCCGATTCTTTCCAGCGACGGGCCCACACGTAACTGTATTTTTGGTCCTATCGGCTATCGGAACTACCTTCCGTTTTAACTTAAAAATTTTAATCCCTTAAATCTACTAAGACTGGCAATAACTCGCGAAGCACGTAAAGACAAAAATTCTTTAAGGTCGACAATTACAAAGAGAAAAGTAATTTCTCTTCTATTTCCAGAACATTCTTAAAAAAAAATTTTTTTATAAAATGGGCCTCATTCTACATTTTGGACATTATAATATATTTTAGGCCTTATAGCACCTTTTGGGACACTACAAGCCTTCTATCAATGAATATATAAAATTTTATTCAATATCACGTGTTTTCAAATTGGGCCTTATTATACATTTTGGGACTTATGCGCACAAATATTTATACATATTCTCTAATCAACCACCATAGAAGTTACATTTAATACTAATAAAACCATTAGTCCCATTTAAATCTTATTTTATATTTTGGGCCGTACACAAAATTATGGGACCTATATTATCCATTTCCATTATCCTATAAATTACTACATTAACTTCAATTAACACCCCCTTTTTTCAAAATGGGTCTCATTTTCCATTTTTGAGCCTTGCGTAAAATTTTGGGACTTATGCTAATAAATATTAATACCGAGTCTCTATTCAACCATTATACCTCTTTTATTAAATATGACTTTATCTCACAATAATTTTGAGCCTCACTTTCCATTTCGGGTCTTAGTGACTATTTCAATAATAAAAAAATAACTTCTAGACCCTATTATAATTTAATTAAAAATCTTAAAATTACTTTGTAATTTAATACCAAACCCTAGGCCAATTTTTCAAATTAAAAAATTTCTAGTATTTTTTCGGGGCCTTATGACATGGCTCAATGTAAAAATGTCCGTTATAAAACTCATGCAAACCGTTATAGAAAAAAAATTTTTTCTTCAACCTATGCTGATCGTCAATCTCCGGCCTGGACCACTGGACCCTAATATGCATATCTCCCCACTCCTCATTTTTTCCAAGTCTCTCTCACGCTCGTTCCTTCCTCCACCCTATACGACAAAAAAAAAAAAAAAAGAGGGTTTCACGTGTATTATCTTGCAGCCTTGAGATCCTTCCGCTTTTGACCCTTCAGGATTTCCGTATTTTTGGGAATTTTTTCCTACTGCATTTAATACTAAGGACTATAGAACCATATGCGTAACCTTTGACCAAAGACACTGATCGAAGTCCTGTGGGCCGGAGCACCTTAAGCAGTGGGTCAGCCGAGGTCATGGGAACCCATGGGGGTCCGGGGAAACTGGGCCCTGGCGATTGAGCCAACCCCCATGACGGGGTTGTTTTCCCTGTGACGTCATATTTCTCCAGGTGATCAGAACCTCGAATAGCATCAATAATTGACAGTGAGACCTGTTGATTTTTTTTACTTTTTAGCTTAAGGCACCGAATTTTTTTTAAATGTCCCCATGATTGAGTCCAGCTGCCAACGGACTTTTAAAACCGATTTTAACGTACTTCGCAAAAAAAAAACCATCTGACCGACTAGGTTATTTCCTAGCGGATAATTATTTTTATCTAAGTAAGGCCCAACAAATATTTTCAATAAATTGGGTCTGTTTTGCATTTTCTAATCGCATCTTACCGTTTTTGGCGTTTTAATAAAAAAAGGTTTGTTTAATTCTTTGACCCTTAGTTTGGGGCCTTATTTTGGGTCTTACTCAATTTTCCATTTATAATTCTTATTTTATAATATGAGGCCTTACTGTATATTTTTTATTCTTACTTTTCGGCCTTAATCTATATTTTTAAGTCACATTATGGGCCTTGTTTTGTATTCCTGAGACTTATTTTGCAATCTTGGGATTTTTTGTATTTAAAGTCTTATTTTACAATTTTGAACACTGTTTTTCATCTCTGTATCTCATGTTGCAATTTTGGGTCTTATCTTGTATTATTAGGTCTTATTTCTATCGATAACAATACACATCCGAGAACAGGGCACCAAATAAAAGAAAGAATCGAAAGGCGACGAAAGGCAACCGGCAAGAGTCAATCAGTATACGAGTCGGATCGATAGGACCCAAATCAATGGGTCCGCTAACTAGAGCCGTCAACCCCTTTCGCGTGACGATCGACGTTTGAGAGAAAAAAAAGAAGAAGTACACAACCACGACAATGGGAATTCCCGGCAAAATCGGTGCACCTGACTCGCTCGGGTTTCGGGGCCTTAATATTTTGATAGCTCAATATGCCGACGAGGACAATGGTATCGAGGGAAATCTATTAGAAGCTGGCACTCGTACCCCTTTCAATTGCAGTTCAATACCCAAATTGGTTCGCGGACAAAGGAAAGGAGAGAGGCCTTGCCATCCCTTTTGGGCCCAATACCTTTCCTAGTGGCGCACGAGCGTGTGCCACTGGGAAGGTGTTACAGATCGGAAATATCAAAAGATCCCTTTCGCCAACAAAGAATTGGATCGATTGGTGGTCCCAGAGAAAGGGGTTAGCGACCGTAAGTCCCAATATCTTAGTGTGTAACAAGCCAAGAACCGATTATGCCACGCGATCAGTCTCGCTTCTCTCTCTCTTTCATTTTTCTGATATTAATTTCTATTTTTAAAAAATTCAATTTTAGTTATTTTTGGGCATTATAATACATTCTTGTTATTTGTCATTAATTTAAAAAAAATAAATTATACTAAACAGGGTCGTCTTTTTTTATTAGCGAGGACCTACACGTATTGAGATATTATGTAAATTGATTTTAGACCTTTTTGGGTCTGATTGGGCCTTGACTATATTTTAAAAATATAATCACTGTGAAGAATCTATGTCAAGTCTATGTATTAGCCACCGATAAAGAACTCTCGTGTCCTACAGCTCAGTTACGTGGTGAAAGGGATCCGAATTGGGCCTTGTGTATAGGGCTCCGAAAAATAAACAAACAAGCAAACAAACACCGAGGGAGAGAAAAAAATCGACCTCGGCACGTTTGATCTTGTATGGTATTCGGGGGTGGGCGCACCGCAGACTGACCGACGTCCCAAATGGGACCGACAAGTGCAGGTCTGACCCATCTTTAGGCATGACAAGACAGCCTCTCCTTCTCTCCCTTTTTCTTTCTCTCTTTTGCTCTATTTCTTCGGCCTGTCAACGACCTGCTGTTCGGGAAATATTACTACATTTTCCCAGGCCCACGTGTCCCGGCCTATCAGAATATATTTGAGGTTTAGGTGTCATCAGGGTTTCATGATAATTAAACCTCAATTTTAGGGTTTCAATTTAAAATACCTAAAAATGACTTTTATGAATCTATAAATTTAAAACGCATTTAAATTGTTGGGCCTTATTGTTCATTATATATTTATGGGCCTTGTTTTGACCTTTACGGCACATTTTCTATCTCTTTAGGGCTTGTTTTCGACTTTTAAATCTTTTTTCTATTGTTCCGCCTTGTATTTGACTTTTTACCCATGTCTTTTTTGGGCCTTATTTTAGATTTTTAGTGTTATATCATTTTTCCACTTTATTTTGAATTTTAGAATCATGTTTTCTATCACTCAGCTTTATTTTCGATTTTTGGGCCTTATTTTGAGTTTCAAGGTTGTACTTTAGATTTGAACCTCACGCTGATTATCTAGTCTTATTTTCAATTTCTGCACAACGTTGTCGATTTTGGGACATCTTTTATTTTTTGGGCCTTATCTTTAATGTTTTAGTATTATGTCCCTTTTCAGTCTTATTTTGAATTTTAGGTTCATGTCTTTATCACTCGGCTTTGTTTTCGATTTTTGGGCCTTATTGGGTAATTTTTGAGCTTATGCGCTACTTTTGGGCCTTGCTTTAGATTTGGGCCTCCGTTTGGCCTTTTAACATCTTGTTTTTAATTGCTGCCGATTTTGATTCATCTTTTATTTTTTGGGCCTTATCTTTAATGTTTTAGTATTATGTCCCTTTTCAGTCTTATTTTGAATTTTAGGTTCATGTTTTTATCACTCGGCTTTGTTTTAGATTTTTGGGCCCTATTGCGCAATTTTTGATCTTATTATTTACTTTTGGGCCTTGTTTTAGATTTGGGCCTCCGTTTAACTTTTTAACATCTGGTTTTTAATTTCTGTCGGTTTTTGGGCATCTTTAATTTTTGGGCCTTATATTTAAAATGTTTTAGTGTTATGTCACTTTTCGGTCTTATTTTGAATTTTAGGTTCATGTTTTTATCGCTCGGCTTTATTTTAGATTTTTGGGCCCTATTGTGCACTTTTTGAGTTCATTAGCTACTTTTGGGCCTTGCTTTAGATTTGGGCCTCCGTTTGACTTTTTAACATCTTGTTTTTAATTTGTCTCGGGTTTGTACATCTTTCTTTTTTTGGGCCTTATCTTTAGTGTTGTAGTATCATGTCACTTTTCGGTCTTATCTTCAATTTTAGGTTCAAAGTTTCTATCACTCGGCTTTATTATATATTTTTGGGCCCTATTGTGCACGTTTTGATCTTATATTATCTACTTTTGGGCCTTGTTTTAAAATTAGGCCCCATTTTGAAATTTAAACATCTTGTTCTTTTCTGTCGATTTTGGGCCATATATTTTTAGGCCTTATTGTTATTATTTGGACCTTATTTTGATTTTTGTCTGGTTCAGCGTATACATATATTCCATTCAACTAAATCCGCATCAAACGCAATAACCTCGGGCACGCTTCTCGTCACACTAAAGTGGGGAGGGATTTTTGACAGGGTTCCGTGAGTCGGGAACGTCAATGGGAAATTTGCACACCTAAACGGATTACAGATGTTTTTTTCTTGACAATAAGCAAGCCGAGGACGTCGGGTGAGATTTTGTCGATTTCTGTCAAAAAGAGAGTTTCGCCTCCGATTTTTGGTAGTTTTGAGCGACAGGCGAATAAGAGAGAGGGAGAGAGCAATATGAATAATCCGCTGCTAATGCGGTGCATTGGCGCTTAAACGTTGGACATCTCTCGTCATTCAGGTAAGAAAAGAGGGAGACGAATGCCTTTCCACGTGTGTTCTCTCTTCGCCCTTTCTTCGCCGACCGATCGAATTCGATCTGGTCGATCATAAGGAAGCCTCGAGTGAGGAAAAGAATCGTGAAAGTTGTTTGTTAGATCGACTGCGGTGTTTCCGGATTGAAAAAAAAGACAGGGTGTCTATTATGTAGTGCCAATCGAGAGGAAGAAAAAAAATTAGGGGCTCTTCATTTCGCGAGAGATATGGCGGAAAAAATCGAGATATAGGTGGAAGTAGATTTTAAGGGGAGAGATTATTGAAGATGAGTGATTTGAGACTAGTTTCAAGGTAGAAGTTTTTTTTTTTTTTTTTTAATCATTTTTCTTTCTTAGTGAGGTTTATTTTGTATTTGAAATTAGCGGTAAAAAATGCTGGTTTCTGTGGCGATTAGCTTTTATTAAACTTATCCCTTCAGTTCTAGAAAAGCGAGATTAAAATTCAAGGCTTTATTTTAAGACTCAAAAAGCGAAATTTTTAAGTCATAAGTTTTAGGTCTTTTTTAACATTTAAAAACTCAAGACTTCAAAAAACTTAAATCCTATAACTTAAAACTTAAGACTTAAGAATTCAGACATAAAACTTAAGGTTTAAAACTTAAGACATAAGGCTTTAAATTTAAAACCTAAGACTTAAAACTTAAAACTTAAGACTTCAGAAATATAACTTAAGGTTTGAAACGTAAGACTTAAAACTTAAGACTGGAACTTACAATATTTATAAAAAAGTGTCATAATTATTTTTTTAAAGGAAATAAAATAAAATAATCGGATTAAAAATCTTGGCGCAGAATCTACGCCACTGTATCGACACATATGTTCGCATTAGACTAGGGTAAGCGTTTTTTTACTCTCTCGGCCGAACTGGCCCAAAGTGGCTCATTGTGCTAAGTCCGGCGGTTAGGCAAATTTTCAATGAAATTTTTTTTACTCGTCCCTTCCTTCCAGTACCCTCGGCCGATAAAAAAAACTTATATCGTCTCTCCTCGCGGGCCCAGAATTGAGAATACGTTGGCTGGACGTTGGGCAGGACCCGCGGACAAAGGGGGATGGAAAATCGACGCCGAAATAAAAAAAAATCTACAAAAAAACAACGCAGCCGTACGTGGCGCGTGGTCGAGCGTGTCTAAGCCTGGGGAAGGAAGCGGTTTCTCTTTTTCTTTTTTTCCCCGTTTTTTTTTTACCTTTCTACATCAAGGTGGGTCCAGGGAGAACGAGGAAAAAAAAATTCGTCCCCTTCATTGGGGCGAGCGATATATGCTTTCCTTTTTACCGAATTTTTCGAAAATCCGACGCACATAAATTTCGTGGACGAAGAAAAAAAAAACCAGCCGTTGCGCGTGCGCGCCAACGACGTTTTTTTTAGAAGGGCGCGAACCCAGCGTGCGCGTGGCCATAGATGGAATTTTTTTTATAAATTCTGATATAAGAGGTGAAAAGGAGAATCAGTGAAAAAAGGGGAGAAAAAGGGAAACGCGTGCCGGGACAAAAGGGGTGCGTGTTGCGCACGCGAAAATGAAAGAAGAACGTTTTTTATACAATAGGAAGAGCCACCAAGTCAGTTTCTTGACTTCTGGGCCTGAATAGAGTGTTAAGTTTGAGTTATATTCAATTTTAAACGCTTCAATTTTTTTTCCTTTAATTAAATTTAAAATAAATATTTGTTTTGAACGGTTAAATATTTTGGGCCTTATATGTATATTTTTGGGCCTTACTCCATCATTTCTATTTAATAGGAATTTTAGAACCACTTTTTAAATAACTTTAGCCTTTATTGTCGTTTGCTGGGCATGAGTTTCGATTTCTGGGCCTTATCTTGCTTTTTTTAGGTCTTGTGTTCTTTTCTGGGCTTGTTTTATTATTTAGGACCTTGGTTAAACTTTTTTAGGTGGTATTTTATATTTCGGGTCTTATTTAGAATTTCTGGATTACTTGGTTGACTTTGGGACTCATTTTTATTTTTGGACCTTATTTTAATTCGTTGGCTCTTATTTTAGATTTTTAGCCTTATGCTTTTAAGCTTGAATCGGGTAATAAATTTAATTTATATTCATTTTTTTTCTTTAATTAAATTTAAAAGAAATATTTTTGATGAACGGTTAAATATTTTGGGCCTTATATATATTTTAGGGTCTTATTCCATCATTTATATTTTACTAGGAATTTTATAACAATTTTTAAAATAACTTTATCCTTTATTGTCATTTGCTGGGCATGAGTTTCGATTTTTGGGCCTTGTTTTCCTATTTTAGGCCTGATTTATTATTTAGGACCTTGGTTTAACTTTTATAGGTGGTATTTTATATTTCGGGTCTAATATAGAATTTCTGGATTACTTGGTTGATTTTGGGACTCATTTATTTTTTTGGAACTTATTTCAATTAGTTGGCTCTTATTTTAGATTTTTAGTCTTATGATTTTAAGCTTGAATCAAGTACTAAATTTAATTTATATTCAATTTGAAAGACTATACTTCAATTTCTTGTTTGCTTAATTAAATAGGAAAGAAAAAACAAATAGATAAAATAAATATTTTTGAATGCATTAAAAGGTTTTTTTAGCACTGGGAAGTGAATAAAAAATGTCTTCCGGTCTTTTTATATCACGCTTCTTAACCCTTTTAATTTTTTTTTTTCGTCACAATAATTTTTTTTCGTGACTAAATATTGCAAGGTGAGAAGGGTTAAATGTAAAAAGGATGCACAGATGTGATAGAGATCTGATTTTTTTTTTCGTCCGGATCGAAAATAAAAATTCTAATGAAGGGCTACCGATCGGAAGAGATCCGAGACGTTGAATATTTTCCCACGTAGGAAACGTAGGCGGTCTGTATTTGATAAGGCCACGGCACTGCATTTTTTTGTGAAACAAAATCTGACCAGATGTCTGTTGGGCGCAGCTCGAAGCCAGGTAAAAAAATATCTGTGGATGTAGAAACCTCATATTTAATTCGTGTGGGAGGGTGCGTTGATCATTAACGCGGTAAATCGATCCTAGGGTGATCAGGGTTGACCTTTATTTTACAGAATGCTTATAGGCCAGGAATCAGGTAGTTTTTTCCAAGTTTATATTACGCCAAGTTGGGCAATATAAATTTCGGATGATGGAAAATTTATTAGGACCCATTTTTTTAAATGTTATTTATGGGTCTTGGAACCCAAATTCGTGACAAACCTTTTTTTAAATATAAAAAAAAACTTTTTTTTTTTACTTTACTATAATTCTTCGTACTAGGTCCCAATTTTGGAAATAAGGCCTAATTTTTTTTGTAAATTATAATATTTTTAAAAAGTTCTTTTATTTGCTATTGGTATATAAATAATTAATTTTTATACTTCAATAATATTTTCAGTTATTATAAATGTTATTTCGGGCCCTTATAGGTCCCAAATTTGTGACTAAGGCCCAAAAAAAAAAGATTGATAAAATATTTATTCTTTATTAGACTGCAAGTTATTTATTTTGAAATTACCTGAGATTTTATAGACAGATGTAATTTTGGGCCTTAGGTTCCATAGTGAACTCTACTAGACTCAAAGTAACCGGTATATTTTGAATGTCCATGAAATCTTTCGTGAAGATAAATTAAATTTTGGGCCTAAGGTCAGTTTGTCCATATAAGGCCCAATTTTTTAAATGGAAAAACCACCTTTTTTCACTTCTAATTACACTGCATTTAATTTCTCTCAAGTCCCATGGTAAAAGTTAACAAATAAAATGGATTTTGGGCCTCATGTATCAATTTGGTCTTAAGGCCCAAACTTTTTTTAAAACGATAAAAAAAACAAATTTTTTTTCTTATTTGTTTTGAATGTTGAATTGATGATGAATTAAAAAATTCATTTTTAAGAAAAAAAGGAGGGGAGGGGACTTTAAAAAATAGGGAAAGGAGTAGAAACAATGGGTTGAGGATTCGTGTTAAACACGTAGGAAGACATCCTTGCTCCTTGGGGTCCAGACGCAGGGACAGGTGGCAGACTAGGCTCGTAGAATTGAAGAGGGACGAATGGCCCATATGCGAGGGAAAAGGATGAAAGATACAGAGGGCATGGGAACCTGACTTCGGGGGCAGCATCCCTAGGAAGTGAGTTTCGATTCTCCCCTCGCTCCCCGCGGCCCTTCAGCATCTAGCTTCTATGAGAGGGGGAGAAAATGAGAAATAGGGAGGCTCGAAAAGAAATTGGGGTCCAGGAGAGCCAGGGGAACAAGGGGAGTGGGGGTTGCTGTACTCTATACTTAAACACACATCAGCCAAGTTCCCCCCCCCCTCCCCCTTCCCCATTCACCCGAAATCCTGAAGACTCATCAGGCCGTGTGATACACAGTCAAACAAGCGTATCCACCAGTCCCAAAAATTGGGCCTCATAAGATTTATTGCGCCTCTTGGATCTGATTTGTTGCTGAGGTTTTGGGATATTTAGAGGCGTTTTATTGGAGTATTTATCACCATTTTGGACGCAATTAATTTATTGGACTTTAACTTCTTTCTGATCTAAAATTTGTGCTTGAAAAAATTTTTTGGGCCTTATGCTCTAATTGGTCCCTATATAAGGCCTAATATTTTTAAAACCCATTTTCAACGTGTTATTGATAGTTTAACTCTTTATAGAAACTTATGTTTGTCTTAAAACAATTAAGTCGTAAGGCCCAGAAGTTATGAGCCAAAATATTGAAAATTTATAGATATTTTTCGAACTTTTTTCTGTGTCTGATAAATCGACTTTTGATGGGAACTTACAGTTTTCTCAAAATTTTATTTTTCACCTTACACGCAATAATGGGTCATGACCCTAAAAATGGGCTGAAAAAATTTTAAAGATTTTTTTTGATTGATCTTCCCTTGTTTTTTTCTCGGATCCACCTTTACAGAAACTTATTGGTCTTAAAATTGTATTTTTAGCGTTATACACATAATGGGTAATTGGGTATTAAGGCCCAAAATTGACGGATCCGATTTTTAGTTTAAAGAATCTATTAAAGATCTTCTACGTGTGTGTCTTTTACTGGCCAAATCTTTATAAAAACTTATATTTTACAAAAAAATATTTTTTGGGCCTTATATACAAATGGGGCCCCAAAATTTATCTTTTTGATTTAAGATGAATTAAAAAAATTATGTTAATTTATTTATTGATTATTTATTTTCACCTTAGGTCGGCACATGTTTGAAGTTTTCGAAATCTTGTTGAGTTTTAAGAAACAGGATGAATGTCGTCAAATATTTGAAAACAAAAAAATCCAATTAACCCCGGCCTCTTAGGAAGATGGAAGTTTGGAAATTTTTCACGCGACACTCGAAACGAGTTTAAGGGTTGGGGAGAGGAAGAAAATCCTCGACGAGAGTTAAGAGGGTGGTTTCTTTGAGAAGGCCGAAATTCCTCGCATTTCCGGTGAGATTATACACCTTAACGACGAAGGGAGTTTAGCGGTAAAGTTGCTTATATGAAAAATAAGAAGATAAAGAAAAAAAAATGGGTTGTCACTAGAGTTAACGAGGACGTCGAGTCGGTAAATCGAAATCGATTGAATCTCGTGCTAAGGAGATAGGGACCGGAAGTGTACGGAGTTTGTTGAGAAAAAGGGCCTCAATGAAGGAGGTGAGAAAAACCTGGCTACCTGTCAATTTTATTCTTTAGATGTCCCTCCACTTCCCGATTAATTCGGCATTTTTGAATCACAATGGGCACTCGAATCAATAAAAGGATGTTTACCCGACACGTAATGTCAGATTGGAAGAGAGATTTTGGGCCTTATCTGCTTCTCGTTTGCATATTGAAAAAAATTTATATTCAATGTGCAATTGTAAATACTTGATGGAAAAAAGTGTAGTTAATGGGTAAAAAATTATTTTGTAAGCAGATGGACAGATGGGCCTTAGGGCCCGATTTTTTAAAGATAGAAAAAAATGTGTCTAAAGAGAGATCTTTGTGTTTTTCATAGGACAACCGTTTACATAAAACTTGAATTTACCTGACTTTTATTTTTGGGCCTTATGTATAAATTAAATTTACAAGGACCAATTTGTATATAAACTTATATTATTTGTCAAAAAATTGTATTTCTGACCTTGTACACAAAATAAGTAAGACTTAAAATTTATGGGCCCAAAAACCCAATTAAAAAAATCTATTAAAGATTTTCTACGTGCCTTTGACAGGTTAATTCTTTAACCAAACTTATATTATACCAAAAATGCATTTTGGACCTTATATAAAAATTGGGCCCGAAGTCCCAAAACGTTATCTGCCGAAAAACCTTATTTTATTCTAATTTATCTCGATCGTTGCAAATTAAATTAGAACCTGAACGAGAAATTGATTGACTTTATTACACAAGGCCCATTTTAACCAAGGCCCCGCACTACAATCTCTAAGAAGCAAATCGACTTGAATGCCGAGCCTGCACAAGGACGATAAAGCACCGGGGGATAATTAATTTTATAGCTACTCAATTTCCGAGGGAATCGGCTACCGGCTCGCGAGGGTGAGGCCCATTTTCGTAAGACCCAAGCAAAAACGAAATAAAAAAGAAACGAGATAAGAGTCTCTCTCCCTTTCTTTTCGCTACCGTCGAGAGTCCAAGAGCATCCAGATCATGGAACCAAAGAGTCGAGAATAGTGAACGTTGTCGGGAAGGGGTGGGATACGGGGAGGGGGGGATATTCAGTCTGTGATGAGGCCCCGCCACAGATTTACGACCGACATCCTTTCTAAGCACTACTCGTTTCTTATTTACTCTTTCTTTTTTTATTTTCCTTCTCCTTCTTTTTATTCATTTCTTCTTCCACATCTCCTCGAAAAGGGCCTTAACATGGGAGCAATCCGATTTCTGCGCAACGGCACTGACTATCTAGCCTAAGTTTTATCATCCATTTCAGTCGAAAAAAGTGCCACACGACTCGTGCTTTTTTGGGCCCAAAATGTGCCGTCGTGTCAGGTTGACAAAAAACTGAGGCAAGTTGCTGGTTTGGGCCTTATTTTGGAAGGGCGACAAACGGGAAGTAAAATATATATTGCATATTAAATTTGATTTGTTAAAGATACGATTAGATTAAATATTCACTGTTAGACATGCGCAGTAGATTATTTTACATATCATACATGCGCAGTAAGTCATTTTTGATGCTATACATGCGCAGTAGATCAGTTTAAGTGCCATATGTGCGCAGTCGATTATTTTCGTTATAAAATATAATTTCGAGCCCACTAAAGCTAGAAATGTCGAAAAAAAACTTTTTTCAAATGAATTTCTGCAATCAGTATCTCACTGTAAATGAATTTTCAAATACAAGAGACCTGCGCCGGAAATCTCAGTACTAAAAATCAGAGTCTATTGAACCGAATGTGAAATCAGATCGCATTTTGAGTAACACTTTCAAATCCCGTCACAGCGTCTCTCTTGCGAAAGCCATTAACGTTTCTGCCGGTGCCGGACAATAAGGAACGAATAAGAGATTCGATCGTGCATCGTAGGATACACTCTATCGCTCGAAAGCAAAAAATTGGATTGTGGTCAGCTTTGACACGGCGAGCTACCGGGATCGTGTATCAGGGCCGTACCAAATCACCAAAATATCCCAGATGCCTCACTCTCATTCAAACATTTCAAATCTTTTTCTCCCTAATCTCTCATAACATTCAAAATAAAATATAATAAATAAACATTTTTTAACACTTGCTAATCCCTTTCAACCTGTTTCACCATTCCTAAAACAAGAAATTCCTAAGATTCTATTTTATCTTCAATACCCTCCTGCTGCATACGTCACCCCGAACCTGAACCACAGAAGCCGGAGCCGCACGTAATTGCGAGTAAATTCGAATTGTCACGCGTTATCACGCCGGAGATTGTACAGGATCGAGGAATCAGAATTTCTCAGTGGTTCTCATCTCCGATTCTACTCGCTAAAAATAAATAACACAATCTCACAATAAAAATTTTAATTAAAAAAGAAATCACGCCGACATTGCGTCAAGAATAAAAAAAAAAAAAAAAGAATTGATTTAAAATGAACTAGTTTTTTTTACATTCTTTTTACTTCCTTTCATATCCTTTTAATCAGGAATCCTCCGGAGTGCGTTCACACCGATTCGAGAAAGCTATCGCGATTCTGGATCCTCTCGCTCGCCCCATTCGTCCTAGTATGTGTCCCTTTAAAAAGGCGATCTTTTCTGCGCCGAAAACGGACGGACGGACGGTTACATAACTCCGGCCGAGGATTATTGTGAGCCGGCGTGCGATATACATGGGCCTTAGAAATTTAGTACATAGACAGTAAATGGGGTATCATGTTCAGTCTAAGGCTTAAGGACTTTTGTTTGGCGTGGGAGGCTGCACTGGTCGCTTCTTGGGCCCAAGGAGCACCTGATCCGACCTAGCCTAACCTATTCAAAATTCCTCTCGACCCTTCGAATTCAGTAATTCACTGTGACCCTTCGAATTCAGTAATTCACTGTGACCCTTGCGATTCTCCGCGAGATCCCCCCCCCTCCCTCTTTCATCAAGTTTTCGATCAATTTCTACGAGAAATTCTATTTCTGAAAGAGATCAGGCCACGGCGTCTTGGAAATAAGATCAGTTTTAGAAAAAGAGGATAACACACAATTACGTGAAATTTTTACACTTTACAGAAAAACAAGAAAATTTTCATAAAATTTCTAACACCTATTAAATTGAAATTATATCAGTTTTTATAATAGAATGGTATCGGAAAATTTTCTGATATTTATTTTGGGTTATTTTGAAGTTGGAAATTCCAACTTGGAATTGTGCTGTAGTCGTAGTTACTGTATTATACAGTAATTCCGTACTTTACACTATTTCTCTATTATACAGTATGATATTGTATAAATTATTGTTTAGTATTTCTGTATTGTGCAGTAATTCTATTTTACAGTGATTTTATATTTTACAGTGGTTCTATATTATACAGTATTATCTGTATTATACAGTATTTTTGTATTGTATACAGTATTGTATAGTATTTCTGTATTGTACAGTGATTTTGTATTGTACAGTAATTCTGTATTATACAGTCAGTGATTATACAGTGGTTCTTTATTATGCAGTACTTCTGTATTTTACAGTATTTCGGTACTATAAATTATTGTTTAGTATTACTGTATTGTGCAGTAATTCTATTTTAAAGTGATTTTGTTTTTGAGAGAGATTCTGTACTATACAGTATTTTATAAATAGTATTTCTGTATTTTACAGTGATTCTGTATATTGCAGTGATTTTGTATTATACAGTCAGAGATTATACAATTCTTCTGCATTATACAGTCTTTCTGTACTGCGATTCTTTATTTTACAGTAATTCTGTATTTTACAGTAATTCTGTATTATACAGTGATTCTGTATTTTACAGTATTTCGGTACTATACATTATTGTTTAGTATTTCTGTATTGTACAGTGATTTTGTATTCTACAGTAATTCTGTATTATAAAGTCAGTGATTATACAGTGGTTCTTTATTATGCAGTACTTCTGTATTTTACAGTATTTCGGTACTATAAATTATTGTTTAGTATTACTGTATTGTGCAGTAATTCTATTTTAAAGTGATTTTGTTTTTGAGAGAGATTCTGTACTATACAGTATTTTATAAGTAGTATTTCTGTATTTTACAGTGATTCTGTATATTGCAGTGATTTTGTATTATACAGTCAGAGATTATACAATGCTTCTGCATTATACAGTCTTTCTGTACTGTGATTCTTTATTTTACAGTAATTCTGTATTTTACAGTAATTCTGTATTATACAGA
>JAUESI010000002.1:431070-441115 GCA_032275145.1 Synergus laeviventris
GGTAAAGGGAAAAGGTAAATGGTAAAGGGGAATGGTAAAGGGATATGGTAAAGGGAAGTAAAGGAAAATGGTAAAGATAAATGGTATAAAGAAATGGTAAAGGGGATATAGTTAATGGAAGTGGTAAAATAAAATGGTAAAAGTAAATGGTAAACGAAAATGGTAAACTGAAATAGTAAAAGGAAATGGTAACGGGATATGGTTAACGGAAGTGGTAAAGGAAAGGGAAACGTTTTTTTAAAATTTGCACATTAGCAGACATAAACGCAGAAAAAACTATGATTGTCATGGTTTTTTCATGGTTTCACCATGAAAATCGACTAGTCACGAATTTCCACTATTATATTCGTAATCAGCTGATCAAAATACATAGGGATGCACAGTTTCAAGGAAATAATCGGATGTGGACCCTTTTCCGGAAGTACACACTTTATCTCATATATTAAATATTATTAAATTATTATACTTACTATCATCTTCTAAAGCTAACATTCCTTGTGAAAAAATACAAAAGATAATTAAGACAAAGTAAATATTGGTACACATGTTTAGAAAGAAGTGCACTCTTCGCGAGATTGAATATCGATTTCGACTGAGAAAATTTTTGTTCCTGGAGTTAATAAAGGCAGGTCGAGTTTATAGTTCATGGAATTTTTGAGATTATGTATTGTTAAAAATTATTTTATGTTGTCAATTATGGCATCAACGTTTATCTGGAGTGTGGAAGACTTTAAGCAAACTTTAGATTAATCAAACATAGGTACGAGCATTGATCCAGAATATGCCAGTATATATCGGTACTTTTAATACAAAATATGGAACTCGGGGAGTTCTTAATTAAACATGTTATCCTTAATTAAACATTCATCCTTAGAACGGAGAAATGATGAAATTGTCACTACCAATTATCTTATAGCTGTACAGTTTTAAATTTTAGGCGTTGCCCGTATAGCAATAAAGTTGCCATGAATATTCTTGGAATATTTCAATGGAAAGTTCGGAACATTTCGAAAAAATTTCCAGAAAAGTATCAAGTGCCAGCGAGAATGTTTAAGGGTTTTCAAATTTCGAACATTCTCAAAATTATAATGTTTTTTTAAAAGTTGGAACGATTATTTTAGATTTTTATTTGTTTTAAATTTAGAAGCCGGAGAGATTAACCACCTAGTTTTCAATTCTATCGAAAATCGAATATCCGAGTATCGAATTATCGAATTGGATAACTTCTGGGTAAATGTAAACGACTAAATGTCAGTTTTTACTGGTTTTTACAGTATATATATTTTCCATAAAATTGAAATTGTATAATAAATTTTATGAAAATTGATTATTTTGATTTTTAATAAACAAATATTTAAAAATGATGAATGATGTCGAAGAAGAAACTGTGTCCAAGGAAATTCAATCGCCACTGCGAACTTCCGCAAGGTAACCTCAAAATTTTAAATAAAACAATAAAACTTATCAAAAACACTGCAAAAGAAAAATTAAAAAATTAGGGAATAGAGAAAATTAAAAAATGTATTCTATTTTTATAATGCTTAAAAAGATACTAGAAGCTTTTATTTGGACGTATAAGAGAAAAATCAGAAAAATGTATTATAACCTTCAAATCTCTAAATAAAATCAACAATGCTTTCAAAATCGGAATGTTTTTAAATTTCGAACGTTTTCAAATTCGGAAGGTTTAAAAATTTCGAATATGTATAAAATTCGAACGTTTTCAAACTCGGAACGTTTATAATCTTCGAATATTTAAAAGGTTTTAAAGTTTTGAACTTTTTCAAAATTCGCTTTCAAATTTCGAATGTTTTTAAGTTTCAAATGTTTTCAAATGTGGAATATCTTTAAATAACGCTTAGCATTCATTTTTGAACAGTTTGAAAATTGGAAACCTTGTGAATTAAAAAAATATATAATTAAATGAATATCTGAAACATAATGAATATGTTATAATAAATACTCTACTTAATTTCAGAGAAAATGAAGAATTGGAAACATTGGAAGATTTACAGAAAACTGCAGAGGACCTTTCTCAAGGACTTTTGACTGTTTATCAGCAACCACTGGAAGAACTGGAAAAAGAGCTCAAAGAATTGAAGTAAAAAAAAATTTTTATAATTATTCTTACAGTAATTTTTGTCAAGAACATTTAAATCACTCATATTTGATTCTAAATTAAAAAAAAATTCCGAACTAGAGTAGCAATTCATTTTTTTCAGCACGAAACAGAAGTCTTTATTTCAAGAGATGCAAACTCAAAGTAAGAAAATCGACGAAGTTCAAGAAGAGCCGAGACTAAGCGAAATGGTAAATTATCTGCAATAATCACAAGAAATAAAAAAAAATTCTGCAAAATTAAATTATATTACGATTTGATTTGAATTTCCATCTAGGACTTCTTGAAGGAAAACAATCTTTGATATACAATTTGTTTGCAGTTTTCGATTATCAACACATATCAAGCCAAGCTGACTTCCCTAAAATCGGAAATGGTTTCAATCCACGAAAGAACATCGAAATTAAAGGTAGGTTTGCAAAGAATTATTATTAAAAAAAATAAAAATAACTGTCCTATTTTTCTAAAGCCCTATCGTATGAATAAAAGTAAACTTTGAATTTACAGAATCGAGCGCAGCGATTGCAAAAAACGAAGCAAAAGGAAGCGCTCACAAAAGAACAAAAACGAGAACAAGAATTGCGTCGTGAACAAGAATTGATTGGGAAACCAAAAAGTGAGGAAGCGGGTACGAGTTAAAAAAGTAAAACAAGTCCCCGGTTGGTTCGAAAGTTAATTAAAAAAAGTCTGATAATATTAACTAAACATTATCAATAATCCTAGATTAAAAATAATTTAAGAATTTGAATACTGAGTTGCGAAAACGGGTCATAGATTTAATATTAAATTTGTTTTAAGAGGATGTAAAAGGGCATTATATTTATTTTGAAAAGTATATAATTAAATAGAGCATTTTATAAAAGATGTAAATTTATATTTATCTTTTAACTTTAATTACCAAACAATTTCCCATTTTCCAGCCTCAGGACATTTTTTTTCTTTGACACAAAGTCGATTAAACGTCCTTTCGGAAGGAAATCCGAGTATTTCTCTGTCTTCCTGAATTCTGAATGTGAATGTTGACTCATGTGTTCCAATAAAGTATCTATAAAAAGTTACTTATTTTAAAACTAAATTTGATATTTCAAATAAAAAAATTATCATTATTTACTGAAAACATTACCTTGCGTAGGAGCAGATGATTTGATCAATAATCGCGATTCCTCCGTCCTTAAATTTATTTCTCACATATTCCGATGGAATAAATTTAGTCACTACAAAACCTTCGAGGTATTTTTTAAGCTCTTCGTATTCTGAAAAAAAAACACAAGAAAGTAACCTAGATAGGAAATTTAAATTAAAAGTAATAGCTACTTCCTAAATACTAGTTATATATTTTTGTACCATGATTCTCAGCATCAGTAGCAATGAAAATCATTTTTAGTTTTAAATCCTCCATTTTTTTCTTCAACTGAATAGCAGCATTTTTAATTGTAGGGACGGTTTCCGATCTCCCGTAGAGAAAATCTCGTCTTCTTAAATGAAGGGCTAAATATGGGCCACCTAGCGCATTTCTTCTCCCCTATAAATTATATTTTATTAAAAAGAACCGAATTAAAATGAGAAATTAAATTCCAATTGCAAAAATAATTTAAAGTGATGAATACTTTTTCCTTTCTCCAATCCGGTGACCTCTCAGTTTTATCATAAAGATCATCAGAATTTAATTTAGTGTTTCTAAAGTCGTTCGCAATTTCATAAAGTTCCTGATTGTATCTCATACTTCTTCTTGCGATCCAATATTCTTTCGACCCGTAAAAATCGTGGAGTGCAATTTCCATGTGATCAAAAACAACTGATCTGGAACAAAAAACTAGAATCAGATTCGAAAATATAATTCTAATAAAATAACTTATAGGATTTATTTTTAATCTTTCACCTGTATTTAGTTGGTTGGAGATTTTTTTCCAAATCAGAAACTGATCCATGAAATGTTACGCATTTTATTTCCCTAGAAGTAATATTCAAATATCCCCAGAAATTTCCGGAGAATTTATTTTTCCCGAGTTTTTCATATCGTATTTTTCCTTTAGGACAAGCCACGATTTCATTTTTCTCCACAAACTTTCCGGTTTTAAACATTTCCTCGTCGTTTTGTAAAACGTAAACAATATCTAGAAAAGTTTCTCCTTCAATCGAAGGATATTCTAAAAATGAATTAATTTCATAATTAATTGATGTAAATTTGTTTAAATCTTTAAATTACTCAGATGACGTCTCTTATTGTGAATTTAATACCTTTTATAAAATCGTACATTTCCAAAACTGGAATATATTTCCGAAGACTGGAAATATCAAAGAAAAGTCCCCAGGGAAGTCCAACTTGTGGGCCGACATTTTTGCTTCTCCAGTGATACAAGTTTCCTTTAAATAAAAGAAAAAAAATATATAGAAATTAGTTTAAATTTTTAAAATAATAGTTTGAATTACTAAATTTAATTATTTACCCCACGGTGGTAAAACTAGGTTCCAATCAAATTCTGCACTTTCTTCTACCAATTGTTTTATAAAAACCGCAATGCGGACATAAACATCTCTTCTAAGATTAAATCCTTCTGGGGGATTAACATCGTAAAGAATATATCTGAAAAAAATACATTTGAAAAGTTATAAAATATTAAAAATTTTATACCCTTGTTTCCCGCGCAAAAATTTCTTAACTCTAGAATTTTTTCTTTGGTATTTCTACCTCAAGAATATTTTGGGGCTTTGAAATATAATTTTTGAAAATCTAACAACTGAATTTAGAGGCAAAAGTATTTTTATCATTTTGGATGAAATTTTCGTTCTAAAAATAGAGGCGACCTTCGACATTTTGAAAATAGGTAAGAACCAACGAAACACTATAAATATTGTTTAAATATTTTTTTAATCTTCAAAAATTAAATATACAAATGCAATACAACGAATGAACATATTTTTATAAATATTCGAACTACAACTAACGAATTAATTGAAAATTATCCACAAAATCACTCGTTGCTAACCTTTTTCTTGAAAAATTATTTGTGGCTCTGCATTTTTTAGTTTCTCCCTCAACTTCATCAGACTTCAGGCAAAATTCTGAATCTTGAGAACCAATTGCAAAAGTCACAGACAATAGTAAACAAAGTATAAATAATCGTGTCATATTTTGAAGCTTATAGGTTATATTATCAATAATAGACCAAGTAAACTTCTCTTTCTTTCCAATTTTAATATTTATTTAACTCATTTTACAAGATATTTTAAAACAATTATTTACATGTAATTGTTAGGAACAAAAATCTATTGTTTATTTTTTTAGAAAAAAATTCATTTTAAGATACTTGAAGGTGGAAAAATGAAATCAAACTGCCAAAATACAATCCGATCCCTTCCTTACCATTGAGATATGAAATTAAGAATTTTTAATAGTTAAAAGAAATATACGAAGTTGCGTTTATCTGGTCTTAAATACGAAATTTAATGCTTTTTTGCTTTAATTTTAGAAGTTTTCATCTCGATATTTCAATAATATCTTTGTCAGAGATTCCTTGTCTTTGGTATTTCCAGGTATTTCAGGGAAAAAATGCCGGTAAAGTGGGGATCGAATTACTAATATATAACCTAAGAGGCATATGGTATAATTACCATAAGAACAAACTTAGCTTAGCTCGTTTTAGTTATATCTGGTCATATCTGGTTTCGCCAACTTACGCTCCCAGCAAGCTGCTGCCTGCTACCAGTAATAAATATTTTTTGCTAAAACTAGGCCATTTAGCGATATACCTTATTCGTTTCGTATAGTTTATAAAGGTAAATGGCCGAATTTTAGTGAAAAATATTTATTATTGCGAGTGTAAAGTGTATTATATATATACATATATATATAAAGTAATAAAAAAAAAAGTACATGCAAAATGTAATACAGGCGAATTTCCATTAATTGAGACCGATCAGGGTTCAAAAAGGATTAGCGCTCAAGTTGATTTTAAAATGATTCTAAAATAAAATTTTGTGAAAAAATTAGTTTTTTGTGTTAAATTAATAAGAAGTATACTCGGAAGAAAGAGATTTCGATATATTGAAACATGAAGCAGAGAAAAATCCTTAGTTGCATGTAAGCATTGTTTGAATATTTTAAACGGAAATAATAAAAATTAATTAATATGAGGAATAATAATTTTTTTCTTTTGCCTGGAATTTTAACTAGTTTCAAAATATTTCAACAGATTACCAGTAATTGTAAGGAGGAAAAAACAAAAATAGATTTCATCAAAGATGCGTATTATACACTTTACCTGACTTTACAACGTGCAAAATAAAAATGATCACAAAAATCCGAGAAGATAACATTGGTCCGTTAATATTACTATAATATTATCGTTTATCTTACTTTACCATGGTAATATTCCCTCTTAAGAACTTTAGAAAAAATTGACCAACTTCAGGGTTAAGTCCATCTGTTAATCTGTTATTATCAGGAATAGGTAAGTACATAACACCGTTAAATGGAAAATACACTTGAATTTTAATTTTTCCTTAGGCTAGGCTTAAATTTTGCCTCAATTTCCATTTTTGACTTTCCTACAGTCTCGGGCAAGGCAACTATTACAAAAATTGTAGCAGCTACTGACATAAAGCTATAAAAGTACATGGAGATAAAAGGGCCAAGTTTTTCAAGAGTTGGGTATAAATAAAGTGTACTAAAATTAAAGAGGCCACAGAAACAAGTTGTGAGTGGTCCCAAAAAGTGGACGTATCTTGTTGGATAAAGTTCTCCCATCATCGACCAAGGTAAGTTAACAAACCCAAAAGTTCCCAGAGCCTGAAATAAAAATACGAATTCTATTATTAATCTTAATTACTCTAAGTTTCAGGACATACACTATTTTTATATGTGCTAAATCGTAAATCTTCGTATACCAAAAATTGGAACAGTTCCTAATTACCACAAATATTAAAATGCAGATTAATGGAATCCATGAGAGTTTGCTATCCGATAAAAATTGATTGTAAACTCCGAGGGTTGTGATAGAAATCGTCATTCCAAATCCTGAAATTATGGAAGTTTTTCTTCGTCCCAATCTATAATTCCAAATTGGAGATCATGAAAATGATTCTATCAAAATTATATACTCTCAAATTTAAGCAACTTCCCTCTAATAACTCTTACCTCGAGCTGCTTAAAATTTGTCCTAGTTCGCCACAAATTTGAAGGATTCCAAGCATCACAGTCACCAAAAAAGGATCCTGAGTGATTCCAGCATTCGATACTATAGCCACAGCATAAGCACTAATTACATAGATGCCGCAAAATTGTTGAAAGAAAAAGAAGCTATTAAGGATCAGAAATGGCTTCCAGACTTCAGGATATTGCATGATTGAAAGAAAATACTGTATCTTCAAGCGACATATTTGGAAAAGTGATTTACTTTTCGTCCTTTGAGTCAATTCTTCGTTATTAATGTCAATAGGAATAAAGCTATGCGTTACTTCTTTCGTATTCTCTTTTTTCTCATATTTGCACTGGTTGTATGCAACCATATTACCAAATTCAGTCTGAAATTTCGCTGTCTCTGATTTTAACCCACGAAGACGAAGGAGTGATTGTTTAGCTTTTTCCTCTTGATTTTGGATCAAGAGCCATCTAGGACTTTCTGGAAGAAAAATATATGTTGATAGTGTTGATACCACTGAACTGAAGACGGCACACGCAGCCACAATTCGCCACTTTCCCTAAATTAAATCATAATTACTAAATTAGGGAACTATAGTTTCTATACTGAATTTTCGAAGACATATTTCAAGAATACCAACCTCGATAACATAACCGAGAAGATATATCATCACTATTCCTAAGGAAATAAAAAGACTCGAGCAAGAATTAAGCATTGGTGAAAGTTCAACTGTTGTCATCTCCGATATGTAAGCTACTCCTGGAACTGTGCACATCCCCATTGCAAATCCTATAAATAGATGAAATACTAAGCCATCAGTTTAGGCTTCTTTCGTTGTAGGTCTTACATATATCTTATTACCTGCAACTATTCTGCCTATTAATAATTGAGGTACATTATAGCTAGAAGCAATAAGTGTCCATCCTGCTACGTTTACTAAACTGCCCATCGAAATTGCTACTCTTCTTCCAAAAGTCATGGTGTAGATACTTGTTAGGCATCCGACCAGCATAAATATTGATGGGATTGATGCTGTAATTTCGTAATTCTTTGTGAGCGAGCTTCTTTCTTTTTTGTGAGATTACTAGCTAAACGCTCTTACCAAATAAGGTCAGTTCCTGATCCTTTAGAGCAATATCCATCGAATCATTCAAATAGGGAAGTGCAATAGCTGAATATCCGACAGTCATTCCTGTCGGTATTAAATTAATAAGTGCCAGAATGCTGAAGGCAATCTGTAAGATAAATAGATACATATATTAGACTTATTTACAAAACTATGATCATATTTGCCTTCAGATATGAAGGAGAGAATTATTTTCATTGAAATAATCAAGAAAAGATATTTTACAACTCTAAGCGCTTAAAGAATTCTGATTCCAACTTTAAATTGATAATCCACTTCTTGCGTAGTCTCAAAGCTATTTGCACATATAAAACAAATATTTACAATGTAGATAAGAGATCATCAGCGGATATCTTTACAAATTTTTTAAAATGAAAATATGAGATAATATATAAGATCTACCTGGAATATAGTATCCTTCTCAACGCAAAATATTTCGACCATCTTCTTTCCTTAGTCGTGCGACTCTCTGGTTTTATAGTTAGGTGAATGTGAACCTGTTTTAATCCTATGTAATATGTTTACAGATTAATATTCGCAATTTTTCTTATCTTCCACCATGTAAATGAACTGCTTTTTTCTTAATTTCAGAGGTAACAAGTCGAAGCTAGGAATTACTTTGAACATTTCAGTCCATGAGAAGTTTATGATGTACTAATTATTATACGAGGCAAGGCAAGCTAAGCCTGTAACGGACTGGTAAACTCCAAGGAGATACTTTTGAAAACTGACACGCTTACTGGAATGCTGGCTATCTCTCGTAACTGTCGTAACATAGGTCATCATTGCTTAATTGTATATGTTTTGTAAACTCACTCGCCAAATTAAATACGCATTCAATGATTGTGTAAACCTTTTTTACAAGCCCTACTCTGGATAAGAAAACAGTATATTTACATAAGACAACAAAGAAATAATTACATTTTGAAAGTAGCTTCAATCTCAGCTTTTGATTTCCCTCTCGTTTCCGGCAAAACGAGGACAATAAAAAGAGTAGTTGCAGCAGCGACTGCGGAGTAGAAATAAAGAGTACCAGGAAAGTTCTCTTTTACTAACGTAGGGTAAATTTGGATGGAGGCAAAATTGTAGAGTCCTTGACCAAAAGTCGTCAGAGGTCCAAGGTCAGAGGTCCCACTTTGTGGGATAAAGTTCCCCTATCATTGCCCAGGGCAAATTTCCTATTCCTATGCTTCCCATTATCTGCAATATGTTAAAAGTTGTTCATGACGTTAAAACAGGTGTTTGAGTTTTCATCAACAGTTTACTTACGACGAAGATAAGAACAGCTGCTAATGGGACTAATGTTGCACGTGTAGATTCAAATAAATGGTTATATATCCCTAGTATTGCGAGAGAGACTGCTGTGCCAATTCCAGAAATGATACCTATTCTTCTTCTGCCAATTCTGTCAGGTTGAAGACATTTCTTTAGATGTTGGTAAAAGGTAAAAGGAAAAGTAAAGGGAAATGGCTAAGGGAAATTTTTAATCATATTAAAAACTCAAAAATAAAATTGAAATCGAAGGTTTGACCTTTTCGGAAGTACACCCGATATTGGATATTAAATATCAGAATTAATATCAGAATTAATGAGTTTAATAAAGAATTATACCTTGAACTGCAGAAAACTAAAATAATATCACTGCTCATCTGCAAGAGT
>JAUESI010000002.1:463775-475837 GCA_032275145.1 Synergus laeviventris
TGATGAAAGGAAATGGTAAAAAGAACTGGTAAAGGGAAATGGCAAACGAAAATCATGGTAAAAGGAGATGGTAAAGGGATATTTTAAAGGGAAATTATAAAGGGAAATCATGGTAAAAGGAAATGGTGAAATTAAATGGTAAAGGAAAGTGGTAAAGGGAAATGGTATAGATAAATTATGGTAAGAGGAAATGGTAAAAGGAAATAGTAAAGGAATATGGCAAAGGGAAATCATGCTTAAAAGTAAATCGTAAAGGAAAATGGTAAAGGTATACAGTAAAGGGGAATGGTAAAGGGAGTAAAGGGAGTAAAGGAAATGTTGCAAGGAAATGGTAAAGAGAAGTAAAAAAGAGATATGGCAAAGGAAAAGCATGATAAAAGGAAATGCTAAAGGGAAATGGCAAAGGGAAATCATGGTAAAACGAAATCGTAAAAAGAAATCGTAAAGGGAAATAATGGTCAATGGAAATGGAGAAGGAAAATGGTAAAGAGATATAGTAAAGGGAAATTGTAAACAGAAATTTTGAGGGTTATGGTAAAGGGTAATAATGGTAAAAGGAAATTGTAAGGGGATATGGCAAAGGAAAAGCATGTTAAAAGGAAATGGTAAAATGAAATCATAAAGGAAAATGGTAAAAGTATATAGTAAAGGGAAATGGTAAAGGCTAATGATAAAGAGTTATGGTAAAGGGAAATTCCTAAGGGATGTCATGTTTAAAGGAAATGGTAAAATGAAATCGTAAAGGAAGATGGTAAAGGTATATAGTAAAGGGAAATGTTAAAGGGAAATTCTAAAGGGTTATAGTAATGGAAAATTTGAATGGTAAATGGTAAAGGGAAATGCCTAAGGGAAATCATGTTTAAAGGAAATGGTAAAATGAAATCGTAAAGGAAAATGGTAAAGGTATATAGTAAAGGGAAATGGTAAAGGCTAATGCTAAAGAGTTATGATAAAGGGAAATTGGAATAGGAAATTCCTAAGGGAAATCATGATTAAAGGAAATGGTAAAATGAAATCGTAAAGGAAAATGGTAAAGGTATATAGTAAAGGGAAATGTTAAAGGGAAATTCTAAAGGGTTATGGTAATGGAAAATTTGAATGGGAAATGGTAAAGGGAAATGCCTAAGGGAAATCATGTTTAAAGGAAATGGTAAAGGGAAATTTTAAAGGGTTATGGTAAACAGAAATGATAACAGAAGATGTAAAAGGAAATGGTAAAGGAAAATCTTAAAGGGAAATTGTAAAGGGAAATGGGAAAAGGAAAGGTAAAGGGAAATGGCAAAAAGGAGAAGCAAAGGGAATTCATGTAAAAGAAAATGGTAAATAAGGGAAACAGCAAAGGGAAATGGTAATGGGATTTGGTTAACGGAAGTGGTAAAAGGAAATGGTAAAGGAAAATGTTAAAGTGAAATGGTAAAGGGTAATAGTAAATGGACATGGTAAAGGGGAAATACTTTCTATGGTCCTTTCATGGTTTCACCATGAAAATCGACTGGTCGACAATTTTCACTGTCATTTTCGGAACCTTTTCGGAAGCACATCTCATTAAAATGCTACCAAGTTTTATAAAATCCAGTAATTATAATTTTCAAAACATCTGCAACACCACAAAAACTAAATAAGTTTAGTTTTAAGAAGTCAGTCTTGACATGCTTTTTCCTTGAAGAAATTAAGGAACGTTATATTGAAATCGAAACCGATCCAGAGTGTTCGAAACTGAAACCAGAATTGATGTTTCGAAAGGCGTTTCACTCCATAACATGGTTATATCGACAAGAAACGTTTCCACAACCAATGTCACATAGCCAGAAAACTTCTCGAAGTATTATATGTTTTCCTAAACGTTCTGGAACGTATCGTGACCTCATTAATCGAAGTCCGGCAATGCTAGAAATACAGTTGTAATCACTCTCTGACTCAAGTAGATCGGCTCGTTTTCGTTAGCATAGTTTTCCTGCAAATAAATCCAGAAACCATTTTTATCAGTTCCAATTTCTCCTAATCTCAAATACAGGACCGAATCTTGCAACGAATGAATGCTTACAACGTTTGCTTTCAATTTTTGACCAAAAATATGAGAAATGTGTGCAAAAAGTTTTATTTTTCATTTACTGTTCAAGTCAATATGAAAGGAATTATTGCACA
The DNA here is from genome assembly GCA_032275145.1 of Synergus laeviventris. NCBI lineage: Eukaryota > Metazoa > Arthropoda > Insecta > Hymenoptera > Cynipidae > Synergus > Synergus laeviventris. Next base: position 465,921 of record JAUESI010000002.1, read on the forward strand.
AATCACTGCAATAATTGAGTCCACGTTGACACGTTCCCTGGACGTTAATAGACCGAGTAAGTGTCCGGTAAGCCGAGATTAATGTCATCGAGACCGAGGCTAGCATTATTGCGATTGTGTGTGCCTTGCATTGTTTATGCGCGACATTTTAGTATTTTTCTTTAAGTTCCTTTATGTAAGCATCACTTAGAAACTAAATCCACTCAGCAATTCCACGTACAAAATTGTCTAGAAGGACAAGAAAATTGGCAAAATTTGTAAAAAAAGTTTTAGCATCAGTCTTGAATCATACGGGAAGGTTTAAAAATTTCACCGTCTGGAAGGATGTGTAATCATTCTTTATAGGAAGCGAGTGGAGTGACACAAAAAAACGTTTACCTTCGATCCTGATAGAAATCCTACGTCTATATCCTGATTGAGATTCAATGAGGGCCCTGATAGATTATACTAATTTCCTATCTTATAAGAAATCATGGGTTTGGATCCTGATAGAAATACTACGTCTAAATCCTGATTGAGATTCAACATCTAGATCCTGATTGTCATTTAACTTCTGGATCCTGATTTTTATTCTAATCCTAATTCTAGATCCTAATAGTAATTCCACATCTGGTCCAAATTTGTCTTCTAATCTTATTTTTGGATTCTGATTCAGATCCAACTTTTGGGTCTTGATTTTTGTTCTAGTTCTAATTCTGGATTCTGATAGAAACCCCGATAGAAATCTTGATAGAAATATTAATCCTGATAAAAATCCTACGCTTAGATCCTGATTGAGATTCAACATCGATATCCTGATAGATATTCTAATTTCGGATCATCCTATGTCTAGATTATGGATCCTGATAGAAATCCTACTTCTAGAACCTGATTGAGATTTATTGAAGGTCCTAAAAGATTGCTAATTCTCGCTCTCATTAGAAATCATGCTATTAGATCCTGATAGAAATCCTGGTAGAAATCTTGATCCTGATAGAAATCCAAGGTCTAGATCCTGATTGTCATTTAACTTCTGGATCCTAAATTTTTATTCTAATCCTAATTATAGATCCTAATAGTAATTCCACATCTGGTCCAATTTTGTCTTCTAATATTATTTTTAGATCCTGATTCAGATCCAACTTCTGGGTCTTGTTTTTTGTTCTAGTTATAATTCTAGATTCTGATAGAAACCCTGATAGAAATATTGGTAGAAATATTAATCCTGATAGAAATCCTACGTCTAGATCCTGATTGACATTCAACTTCTGGATCCTGATTTTTGTACTAGTTCTAATTCTGAATTCTCTAAAAGATTTATATTCCTCGCTCTTATTATAGAACTCATGTGTTTGGATCCTGATGGAATCCTGATAGATATCTGGAGTCTGATAGAAATCCTGCGCCTAAATCCTGATTGAGATTCAAATAGAATAGATCCTGATGAAGATTATAATAGATTCCTAATTCTCCTTCATATTAGAAATCATGTGTTTCGATCCTGATAACAATCATAAATCTCAATCCTTATAGTAATTCCACATTTGGTCCTGATTTTTCTTGTAACATTATTTTTTGATCCTGCTATAAATCCTACGTCTAGATCCTGATTCAGATCCAACTTCTGGATCCTGATAGACGTGCTAATCCTGGATCCTAAAAAATATTCCTATTTTTCTCTCTTATTAGAAATCATGCATTTTGATCCTGATAGATATCCTGATAGAAATCGTACGTCTAGATCCTGATTGAGAGTCAACTGCTGGATCCTTAAGAAGATGCCTAATTCTTGCTCTTATTTGAAATCATACGTTTTGATTCTGAGGGTCTGATCCCTATTAGCACCTTGATAGAAATCCTAAGTCCAGATGATGATAGAAATCTAGATCCTGATTTTTCTACTAATCTTAAATCTGGATCCTGATAGTAATTATAATTATGAATCCAGATAAAGACCCCCAACTCTCGATCCTGATTGTAATTACATCTGGATCTTGATGGAAATCGTATTTCTAGATCCTGATAAAGATCTTAAGTCTCGATTATGGAGCCTAATTTTATTTTTTTTCTTATTGTGCATCCTGCTAGATCTAACTCTAGATTCGTATAATAATTCTGCACCTGGATCCTGATTTTTATTCTAATTCTAATTCTGGATCCTGATAAAAATTATAATTAAGAATCGTAATAAACCCTCTAAATTTCGATCCTGATTGTAATAACATCTGGATCTTTCTAAAAATCCTATGCCTAGATCCTGATTGAAATTCAACAATTAATTTTGGATCCTGATAGATATTATAATTCTATATCCTTATAAAGATTCCTCCATCTCCTTCTTAATAGAAATCATGTGGTTGGATCCAAGGAAATTTGCAAAATCGACAAAAAAGTTTCGACATCAATCTCGAATCACTCGAAAAGGTTTTTAAATTTCTCCGTCTGGAAGGATATGGAAACATATATTGCTCATGAGAAGCGACGAAAATTCTTGAAGGTGATCTCAAGAGCTAACGCGTGATAAGCATTCATGCTTCCGAGTGAAGCGATCCATACAGACAGAAAAAACTTTTACCTTCGATCGCATCTGCATGTCTACGCACTCGTAACCATCACTGTGGCATACCGTTGCGATGTTGTAGTGGTGCTATGCAGCTTCCATAAATGTATCCGAAGCAAACTTTGCATCCCGTAGATTTTCCGCCGTATGTGTTCCCGTTTGGCCGCTGTTATATTGTATATGTTCTTAAAGCTTATGTAAAGGCGCATGACCGTTAGAGCGCAATGCACGACCGCTACATGTAGATTAACGTCACTGTCCGTCGGCGCCGTTACATTTTCAATTTCTTGCATAACCCTTCCCGACTTCCCACCCTCCTTATCTACTGGAGTCACCTGAATCTCCACTTTTTCAATCAATCTAAGCAGTCCGATATTTTATTCGATCATACGTAAGAAGAATCGAGAATGTCAGAGAGATGCAGCGATTCGTGATCCGTTCGATGATTATAGGGAATTTTAGAGTCTAATATAGGCGACAGAATATCTCTGAGCAGCTTTTAACGCCTGGGAATACTTACTGCGCATCCACGGTGACCGTATAAGACTACTGCGCAGTCATAGGTGTCATAGAACAGTTCTGCGCGGCCGCACAAATCGTAGAACGTTACTGCGCAGTCGCCGATGTCCTAACCTATTGTTAAACTTGCAAAAGATCTTAGAATTTATTATTAAAGTCAATATCAAACGAGTGTCTTATTTTCACGAAGAAAAACAGGAGTTGATATTATTCTCCATTGTATTAAATCAGAAAGATTTTTAAATTTGGTGCTCTTAAACGTTTGATGAAGACTTATGATCGTTATTGATTCCGGATCGAAATTAGCATTTCCGTAACGGGGATTCGAACTCGGAATCGCGAAAGAGAACGAGAAAAAGTGACAACGGTAAAAAGTAGTCCATGCACTTCGCTCGAATCCTCTCTCCTTATTTCTACTGGCTCACGTTCCTAGTCCCTTCTCCTCATCCTCCCTCATTTTCGTATCAAAGCGCTAGGTACATTTCACATACACGGTTCCAATCTTGTTGATTCATTTACCGAATATGAACTTGTTTCGAGTCGTGCTACGTGCGCTTCTGCACGCTTCCACACATTTATATATATAACAAATATTCATGTTACACCTGCTACTTAGTAAACAAAATTGACCCGCTTTTATTCACTTTTCTGCATCTCTCGATGTTCTATTCTATTCTAACCTAACCCAGCATTTTCTAATTTGATTTATCCTATTGGATCCTTTTCTATCATGTTTTTTGATATGGTATACTTTCTAATCCGGTTCTATCTTATTCTAACCTATACTAGTCTTTTGTACTAGTCTATCCTATCCTCAACTAAGCTTTTCTATCCTCTTCTAATCTTTTCTATCCTTCCCTATCGTTTCCTATTTGTATCTATTATGTCAAGCTATCCTTGAATGTCCTATAACAACATTTTCTGCCCTCTCTATCCTTTTCTATTCTGATCGATCCTTCTCTAACTATCCTACTCTATTCTGATTTATTCTGTTCTGTCTTTTTCTATCCGTTTCTATACTACCTAACCTTTTCTGTTCTGATCTAACCTGCTCTATCCTATACTAGCCTTTTCCATCCTGTTTTATTAAGATCCTGTGAGACGCTTTCGAATCCAATTTCCTTCGTATTACATTTTTCCTAATACATGCCATTTTCGCATGCATAAATCTTACAGGAAATTACTGTGCATACGCAGAAATCACAACTCGCTTACGCGCAGCCGCAGATGTGTTTTGAAGTAATTTTCTCTAATATTCTGCTATAATGAAGGTTAGAGTTTGAAATTTTTAAATTTGGAATATTGCTTATTGAATTTTTGTTTTGTTTGAAATGCTTTAAATTACATTCGAACGGGTTTGTAGTAAAATACGTAATAGGTAATAGGATTCTCGTGTCAAAGTAGTACATTGAATTCCCCTTGGGTTTCCCAGAATGTTCTTTGTACCGAACGGTATTCAAGGTTATATAACTGTTTCCTACCACTTTCTTTATGAGAAAGGTCTGCGGTGATGTGGTGATCGTCAACAAATTAGTGAGTCATTGAGTTATTTTGTAGACGAATTTATAGGTTTTAGAAAAGTTTGGGAATTCTGACTCACTCGATATGAATACAATAAAACGTAATGCACTGCAATACTTCCAATTTTATTTATTTCGAAAGCTAATCTTAATACATATTTTTCTGCTTTTTATTTTTAAACTAAAAAATAATATCTAGCTGAAATTTTTGGAAATTACAGAAAATATATCAGCGGATGTCTTTTTTCTCATTGTTATTTGTATTTTTTTGATTAATGCAATTTTAATTCATTTTAATTTTTGCAATGTAAGTGAGAACAGGGTTCTAGTGCCCTGACTAATAGCGAAAGTAATAATACTAAAATTAATTAAAATTGCAGGATTCAAACAAAATACAAACTTTAATAAAAAAAACGACATGTATTGATATATTTATATATGTATAATAGCGAACTTCTTGAATCCTGATTCTAAAATCCTTGTTCTTTGAAATATAAAACTGCCCGAAATTCGTTAAAAAAATGCAAAGAAGGAAATTTAATTTTCTAATTTGTAAACTCAAAGTGCATCTGAGATCCGTAGAAGTATAAAATCAGCATATCCGAGCCTAGGACAATAGATCGCATTGCATTAGAAGCAACCCGAGGTCATGAACGGGTCAACCGTCTATAGTAAGACTCTTTTTAATATAACCTTCAAGCGCCCCTTTGATCCCCCTAACCTAACCCGGCATTAATGTATTCGCACCCTAGATTGTTCCAGCTTCTTTTCAACGCCGAATTCGATGCAGCAACTCCGATTTGGTTTTTAAATTTTTTCAAATTTTGGGTGCATCTGCCTAAACGCTGTAATCAAATACAGGTATCGAGCATCGTCATTCAATTGAGACAAAGGTGCATCAGAAAAACATTATTTGCTTCTCAGAAACTGCTCGGAATAATTTTCTCGGTCCTCGTCTGCGCCGGAAGTTGGCAGGGGGGGTGCATAACTATATTCGACTGTACTCGACTTGTATTTTTCCGTCGCGATACTCCGAAATTCGAACTTATCATGACTCATTCGTCCCGAGATGTGAAATTACCGAAATTCGGTTTTCGGTAACTGAAACTTTCCGAAGACTTAATTGACTGCCCTGGCCAAAATGTCAGATTGAAATATTCATTCTGAAATTTTCCGAAACATTCCGGAATTTGTATCCGAACCTAACCCTCATAATCAATCCGAACTTGTAATCGGAATGAATTTCCGTCATTCCGAACTTTACATCCGAATAAATCCGGTCAATCCGAATCAATTCGAACTTTCGATCCGAATGAATCCGAATGAATTCGGTCAATCCAAATCAATCCGAGGTCCATTCAAAATCAGTGCGAACTTATTTAATACCAAAATGTATCCGGTGAATCTGAATGAATTCGAACTTTCAATCCGAATGAATCAGAATTAATCCTGCCAATGCGAATGAATTCGGTCAATCCGAATAAATTTGAGGCTCATTAAAAATCAGTCCGAACTTTACATCCGAATGAATCCGGATGTATCTGAAATTTTCGTAATCATTCCGATTGATTCAGATAGGCTAAATTCATTCGGATTGAAAGCTCCGAACATTTTTGATTAATTCGGATTGACTGGATTCATTAGAATTGAAAGTTCTGAATAAGACAAATTAATTTGAAATGGCCGGATTAATTCGAAGTCATTCGGATTACAAGGCCTCGTATTAGATCGGAATGAAACTGTTTGGTTCGGATACAAAAATTCTGGAATGATTTGAAAAATTTTCATTCCGAAACTTGTGTTTGAAACTTTTAATTATGACATTACTGCGCAGACGCGTATAACTTAGGATCTCTCTGCGCATGCGCAGAACATTTCTGCGCAGTCGCAGATATTGAATTCTGCAAATTGAAGTTTCCACTGGACAGAAATGTCCACTTATGACCGAAATGTGTCGAGTCATAAATAAAAAATTGGTAACTCTAGATTCCTCTTGAATCTTCCTTCACGAAGAAATCGTCTCCATAGCAACAAGATCAAATCCGGAAGGATTTTTTCTTTATTTTTGGGTGGTAGGTGGTATCTAATGGAATATATTGACGATTGTAGTGATATGCATTCCGAGGCCAAAATTCAAAGACCTCGCTTTTGTATTTGAAACTTGTTTCAATTCCAAGGATCATGCGCCTTGGATTTAGGCTCTTGGGGTATCAAAATGCACATAATTGTTAGATCCTGATGCGCGGGAGTTGAATCTGAATTGCAGGCAGACTCTCAAGATGCAGAGTAGAGCAGGAATTTTGTCTATATTCAAATTCTAGCCGTTCCCGTTTTTTTTTTCGATGAAATCACAAAAAAAAAAGTGAATTCATCTGATGCAGGATCAGTCGTCGTAAAATGAGTAAAATGGCTCCACTTGAAAGCAACTAATAAGAAAAATAATTTTATCATATGTACACAATCTCCAGTCGGTAAAAATGATTTTTTAATAAAATTTTCAAGTAAACAGAATGACTAATAACGATTGGTCAATAGTAGCTCCTGGTACCGATCTGTTTACGACTCGAAGGATCTGGAATCGGCACCGTGGCCGCGTTTCTCCCTCGGAAAAAGTGCAGGCGACAACCTTATCTGTGTGATCATTGGTTGGCACTGTTGCATCACCAGATTCCAGGAGAAATTTATTTAAAAGAATATTAAAGATGGAGAATTGAGGAACCGGACTGCATTCCTCCATTTTTCTCATGAGTGCTGTAAATTGTGTTTTATGAGGTATTTTTAGAACGCAATGCCCAAACGAAGTTCTGGGGTAACGGCCGTCGGTGATAGGATCCGAGGCTCACCATGTTGGCATGTTGGCCTTGACCGACCCCCGAAGACCGTCATCAGTGTGGCGAGGTCGATGAAACCAAGTTCAATCGGGATTGCACAAATCTACATCCGCCTTTCTTATTTCCGGGATTTTCCACTCATTTTTTTTTCGTTTTTCTTCTCATTTTTAATTACAGATCCATTTTAGAGTTTTTCCTTATATTTATATACAATTTTTTAATTAAATATACATAAAGTATACATTTTTACACTTCTGCGCAGATTTAAACACAGTAAAATGTTACTGCGCAGTTATATGTGATGTACAATGCGACTGCGCATGTGTTGATCTCAGAAGACGTTACTGCGCAAGCGCAGAATGATTCTGCACTGTCGCAGAAATTGAATTCTGCAAATTAAAGTTTCCAGTGGACAGAAAGTTAGCAAATTCAGGTCATAAAGAAATTTGGGACGTAGAGATGGGAAAATAAAACATTTATGATACTTTATTTTCTCTTTTAATGATAAGAAGTAAGAAGACAAAATAGTTTTCAAATTTGAAAGTTTTCGAGGAAATTTTCTATGATTTAAAACAAAAATAGAAATTTCGTAATTGGTTACAACTCCAAACTTACCAAAGTCCCAAAATATTCCAAAGAGACTCATAAATAGTTTTCACTTATAGATTGACGTAGGTATTAGATAATGAAGATGATGTTTTTCTAGCCTACTTTTCTATCGTTGATGGCTACCGACATTCATCACATCCCATGTATGGTGCATCTTGTCCAAACAGAAAATAAATAAAACGTTGTTGGTATTCTTTAAACGGCTTCTACATTCCGAAGAAAAAAGTCAAAGTTGTTTAGTAATTTATTTCATTACGATAATTTACATTTTTCATGGGATCTAAATCAGTTAAAAAATATAGAATTTTTTTTTACATATTCTCAATGATTTTTTATTTTTACGTTAAATTCTGTATCAAATGTAAACTGGGAAATTAGAATAAAATTGTGAATTCCATTCACCACCCTCGTATCTCAAAATCGACGATACTGTTACGTCGAATGACGTAAGGCTGAGTCAATAAAATTTAAAAAGCAAAAAGGCTCTACATAAAATCCGAATTTCAAATTTCAACTCCCTGCTTCTTTACTAGTTTTTAATTAAAATGCAATTTTGATTTTTTTTGAGTATTAAGAATAGGAACTTTGGGGATTGGCTACAGTGTTAAAAAATCTAGAAAATCTGAGACAGTTATAGATTGTATTACCTTGGCGAAATATTAAATTGAAATATTCATTCCGAAATCCGAATCATTCCGATCTAATCCGAGAGAATTTTTCAATACGAATCAATCCGAGGCCCATTCAAAATCAATCCGAACTGGTAATCAGAATGCATCCAAATTAATGCGAACAATCTGAATTAATTAGAATTAATCCGAGCCTTTCAATCCAGATGAATTCGGTCAATCCGCATCAATCCGATTTATTCCGAAAAATTAGGATAAATTTGGATTCATTTGTATTGATCGTATTCATTCGTATTGAAAGTTTGGATTATTTCTGATTGATTCGGATTGAAAGTTCGGATTAAACCGGAGTTTTCGGATGGGTTGGATTCATTTGAATATAAAGTTCGGAGCAATTCTGATTAATTCGGGTTGATCGCATTCATTCGGATTGAAAGTTCGGATTGATTCGTATTAACCGGACTTATTCGTATTGAAAGTAAGGATTACTAAGCGGATTCATTAGAACTGAATGTTACGATTGTTTCCGATTGACTGGATTAATTCTGATTAATTCGGATTGACCAGATTTATTTGAATTTAAAGTTCGAATTGATTCGGATTGACCGGATTCATTCGTATTGAAAGTTGGAACTGATTCTGAATAACCGAATTCTTTCGGATTAAAACGGATTAAATCGGATTCATTCATATTGAAAGTTCGGATTGATTCCTATTGAGCGAATTCGTTCTGATTGAAACATCGGATTAATTCATATTGAAATTTCGGATTGATTCCGGTTGACCAAATTCATTCGGATTGAAAAATCGGATTAATTCTAATTAATTCGGATTAACCGTATTGAGAGGATTGAAAGCTCGAATTAATTCTGATTGACCAGATTAATTCATATGGAAAGTTCGGATTGATTCCGATTGACCGAATTCATTCGGATTGATTCCCATTGTCCGAATTCATTCGGATTGAAACTTCAGAATAATTTTGATTAATTCGCATTGAACGGATTCATTATATTGAAAGTTCGGATTGATTCCCATTGTCCGAATTCATTCGGATTGGTTAGGATTGTCCGGATTCATTAGGATTAATTCTGCTTTAAACTTACTTTGGATTAGATCGGAATGAATATTTCAATCCGAAAATTTCGCTAGGTTACTTAAAAGACGTCACAAACGGGTTAGATAATTTTTAAGGTTAAGTCAGAAAAAAATTCGAAAAGTTCTCAGGGTCCGAAAAAATTGAAAATAATTGAAAAAAAAATGTCAGTAC
>JAUESI010000002.1:485985-507706 GCA_032275145.1 Synergus laeviventris
GTAAAAAAAATTCTAAACAGAAACAACAACTCCAGATGAAGAAAAACAACAGTCACAAAACAGCGAAAAGCAATTAACAGTATTTAACAATGGAACAGGAACAACCCCTAACAGTAAGTAAAACTACTAAATAGATTAGTAAGTTATTTTTACCAATTCACTTTGGCAATTGGTGACTTATTGTTAATATTTCAGTTAGTAGAAAGTGGAGAAATGACTAACTCAATAGTCAAATGTAAGGTTAATGAAGCATTGCTTTTTGGTGCAAAAAAAATTGTTGAAGACAAGACTTGGCTTGATAAACATTATTTGGACTCTGCACCAGTTTTATCAACTAAAAAAGTTCAGAAATGAATGGACGTTTATGTTGATATTATTCATTCGTAAAGAATGGAGCTGATCCAATTCGAGCTTTAAAAGCTCCATATAGTAGAGAGGATAAAAATATAGCCTTAGACGTATACGAATCATGTATATAAAAGCTGTATAAGGACGTAAGCGTCCAAGGTGCCTTTAAAATGTCCCCGAGACGCACATCAAGGTATTTTATCGAATCGATTATCTTTGAAGTTGAGAATTTTGTCTCAAAAATCAATTCTTAGTGTGTGATGAGGTTTTTAAGAAAATATTCTCCCTTTAACCGAAATTCTTCAATTTTATCAGTTGGGAAGCAACTGAAAATTATCCGACAAGAAGAACTGCGATATTTATTAATTATTAATGTATTTACGAATTCAAAAATGAATTAGAATTAGACTTTGGAATTACGGTAGGCTCGCATCTGCCGATTTTCAATTCAAAGCATATTCAAATGCGATTCCGCCTTAATGTCAATGGCGCGTGCTAGATTCCGAATCTCAGTTTATCAGGAAGTGAGGCAAGTAACAAAAAAAAAAAAAAAAAAGAGGGAGTGAAGAACGCCCACTCGAAATTTGCTTTTCAAAATTTGAAGATTCCGGGGGATTCAGGATGAGAGGGGGTATTAAATGCCTGATTCAATTACATAATGCATTTGTTGATAGTCATCTGCAGTGACGCTAGCAAAAAATCACTGAGAGGCAAAGTGAGGTCAGGGTCATGGACCGTCTCGAAAAATGTATGCTTATCCAGGCGACCAGAGGAAGATCATCCTTGTTTGATAAATTCCAAATTAGGGAATTTTTAATTGTGAAGAATCGTAATTTTTTTTAATTGTATCAATTTTTGTTAAGTAACTTAATGAATGGATTCTGAGCATGTAGAAATTTAATATTCGTATGTTTTATTAAGTGTTGATATAGGGTCGACTACAATCCTTAGTAGAGGATAATAACAACAGTAATTAAACTGTAATTAACAATTAAATTGTCCCAATAGACAATGGCAACAGTTAATAACAACCGCTATAAGTAAAACTCACAACTTCCAGCAATGGACAATAACAAACAAAGGACACAACAGGAACAACCATTGAAGAGAAGAAACAATAGCCACAACGACTAGAAACAATAAAGGGATGGTAGAAACAATCCTTATAGGTGTAAATAATATCTGCGATCGATAAGTACCATTAAAAACAACCAAAACAACCACAGAAGAGAAACAACAACAATACGAATGCAAAGAAATAGTAAACAATGTGTCATAACAAAACAAAATTTTTTATCAATGGAAAAACCACCTGTAGCGACGAACAATAACAACCTCTAAAAGAAAAGAACAATAAAAACAACTCCAAACAACAACAATAAGTGTAGCAATAGTCATAACGACTAGAAACAATAAGCATCTAGAAAAGGAAAATTATGATCTTTAGCAATGGTAAAAACCATCTTTAGCAGTGGAAATAATAGCTGCGATCGATAAGAACCTCTGAAATAAATAAATAATAAATAAAGAATAACAGCGAGGAACAAAAATAGATAACCTTTTAGCAATATTAAAAGCAGCATCTAGCAACGAATAATAACAACCCCTAAGTAGAAAAAACGACAAAAACAACCTTTAAAGATAAGAAACAATATTCACAAAGACTTGAAACAACAAACACTTACCAAAGGAAAATTACAATCTTTAGCGATGGTAAAAGCTACCTCTAACAGTGGAAAGAATAGTTTCGATCGATAACAACCCCTAAACACAACAAAAACAACCCTAGAAGAGAAAAAAAAACAATAGGAACATCAAAATCGGATAATAATTGCAGCAATCGACAACTTTAAGCCATACTAGAAAAAACAAGAGTCCCTAAAAAAAGTTTGGATTAATTCTAATTAAGTCGGATTGGCCGAATTCAGATTAATTCAGATTGAAAACTTCCTTCGGATTAGATCGAAAATTTATTTCAAATCAATTCGAAATTTTCCGAGTCATTCCGAAATTTGTATCCGAACCAAACAGTTTTCATTCCGATCTAATGCGAAGCAAGTTTTCAATCCGAATCAATCCAAGGCACATTCAAAATCAATCCGAATAAATCCGTCCTTCCGAATCAATTCGAATGAGTACGGTCAAGTAGATCAATCCGAATTTTTAACCCGAAGGTATCCGAAATTTTCCGAATCGTCCGAATTGATTCGGAATTACCGGATTTATTCGGCGAATCAGAATAAATCAAAATAAATCCGGTCAATCCGAATGAATCCGAAATTTTCGAAATCGTTCGAATTGATTCCGGTAGTTTCGGATTAACTTAGATTGAAACTGCGAATTAAATACGATTGACCGAATAAAATCAATCCGAATGAATCGCAATGTACCCGGTCTATCTGAATCGATCCGAATGATTCCGGAAAATTCGGATTCGTTCGAATTGATTCTGATTGATTCTGATTCGGCCAATTAGAATAATTCAAAATAAATCCGGTGAATCCGAATGAATCCGTTCAATGAGATCAATCCTAATTTTTAATCCGAATGAATACGAAATTATCCGAAAATTTCGGAATCGTTCAAATTGATTACAATAGTTTGGATTAATTTAGATTGAAACTGCGGATTAATTCGGATTGATCGAATTTATTTTTTCAATCAGAATGAATCCGAATAAATCCGATCAATCCGAATGAATCAGAATGTTCCCGGTCTATATGAATCGATTCAAATGATTGCAGAAATTTCGGATTTATTCGGATTGATATTGAATGATCCTCGGATTGATTCAGACTGAAAACTTCTTTTGGCTTAGATCAGAATTATACTATTTGGTTCGATTGCAAATTTAGGAATGATTTAGATAATTTCATTATAAATTTCAATCCGAAACTTACCGAAACTTTTCCCAGGGTTGGGTACAATTTCTAATCTCAAAATTAATATTAAATCTCTCCATTTTACTCAACAAATATTAGAATCAGACATTTATTGCTTCTAAAGCAGCACTTTCTAAATTTGGTGTGTTTTGAAAAAACAAGGACGCTCAAATGTCAAGTAAAAGAAAGTTAAAAGTCGTTAAACTTCGTTGCAAAACCTTGCCATTATTTCTATTATGGTGCAATTGACGAATCGTTCCTCTTTTGTTTTCAAATTTTCTGATTTGTTCTTCCTTGGTAAGTTTTATCAACCGACTTTTCTTTTCTGTGTGATTTTATAACGCAGGAGACTTGAATTGAATGAGATTTAAAAAATAAAATCGAGAACAAAAAGGCAGACTTTGCAAAAAAAGACTCGAGAAAAAGTAAAAAAAATCAGGTGTAAAACTAAAGAGGTGGTTTGAATTGAATTCGATCGACAAAACAAGTTACAGCGACGTGCGTTGCTATGACGAGCTGATTTCGTTTCCGCTCGAAGTAGTGAATGTTGTGTCGCTTTAAAGTCTTTAAACGATAAACGTCCAGGTGGAAGACGAATTTTCAATTTCAAAGATCCTTGAAACCAATGGCGAGCGCTAGTAATTTAGAAACAAGTAAGAAAGAAACGGTCGAGTCGAATTTCGATACAGATGGTGATCGACCTCAACAGGAGACTTTTCCCAAAATCAGAGGGACAAAATTTTGTCGAATTGATGACGATTTTGAATCAGGAGGCAGTCCATCTTCTGAAGATCAGGTAGCGTCATTTTTCATTCATATTCGACCTTTCTCGTATTCAAAAAACAGACTTTCGTATTTTTAATGATATTTTAATTAATAACTTCGAAACTGCGTCTCAAAATTTTAATCCTATCCCGACCGGTAAAGTAGCCATTTTTATATATAATGAGTTTGGACTTTTTATAATATATTCGAATTTTTTTAACAGCCAATAATTTAACATTTTTAATTGCGAAAGCTTAAATTTCCCATTTCTAAAATCAAAATTTGAATACTCCTAGAATTTTCAAGAATGCACATCCACCAAGACTTCGAGTCCAGGAGAATGTTCATTTTCCTCTCGACTGGAGCAAGACATTTTTGATGCTGAAGAAATGACTCGAAGTCTTTTGAAAAACCTTGAGGAATTAAAGAGAACACAGTCAGCGATGAAAACCTCTTTTCAAGATATGGATTTACAGCCTTCGACTTCTTTGACTTCGAATTCCGATTTGGATCTTCTTTTCGACGAAGAGAAGCAGCGAGAAGATTATCTTCATTTTTTAAGGGCGTGGGAATCAGAATCAGGAAGTAGAGGAGAAGAAATCGAAAAATTGATTTTTAATGATCCAATTCAGCCCCGAGAAATCAAATCCAATTTGAAAGAAGAAATGGAGCTGAAAGAGATTGAAGATAAAATGAAGAAATTTGAAGAAAACGATCTGAGGAATTTTGACGCTTATGATTTCGAGAAAACAGAATATTATCCGAAAAGTGAAGATATTGGCTCCAAAAAAATTGAAGGTATTGGAGACTTGGAAGACATGTATTATAGAGAAATTGAAAGTATGAAAAATGAGAGGAAAAATTTTGAAAGTTTTCTACAACAAAAGTCCTCAGAAGATCTCCTTAAATCCAAAGCGACGACAAAAAGATTGATGGAAGAACTTGAAACGATGAAGCAGACAATTAGTTTACAGAAGAAGACTAATCATGATTTAGAAAAGCTTCTCCAGGAAAGGGAAGAAAATATTCTTCGAAAAATGTTGAATGTGGATGGCCGAAATTATTCTCTTTCATTTTTTGAAGATATTCAAACCGATGACCCTGAAATAGAAGATAACGAGAAACTAAAGGAAAAAGTGGAGAAAATCACAGAGAAAGAAATATGGAAAATTAATGCTGACTTTGAAGAGAATGCTTCGATTCGAGAAATTATTGATTCTAGAACTGAGAAATTAAAAGAGGAGAAAGGGGAAGAATGTAAAAAAAGTTTATGTCACGTGTGTGATGTGGAAAGTTGGATGGAGAAAATGACGGAAACTGAAGAAGGAGTCGACATTGTGGAAATTGATGAAGAGGAAGAGAGGGAGATAATAAATAAAGAGATGAGAAGAAAAGAAGAAATCCTGGAAGGGTTAAAAGAAGAAATGCTTGATATAGAAGAAATAGGTGTTGATGGTTTTGAAAGCGTAGATGCAATGAGATTGCATCTATTGATGAACTTGGAAATTCCAGAAAAGAAAGAAGATGAAGAAATGAGTGAGGTCGATGAAATCGAAGTAGAGAAAAATTTTAAAGAAATAGAAAACATAAAAAATGAAATTCAGAAGCTGGAAAATGAACAAGAAATTGAAGAAATGAAGGAAGTAGTGATGGGAATGAAGGAAGTATTGAAGGAAATGAAGATTGGAGTAGAAGGAGGAAGCGACGTAAGTGAAGATAAAGATCAGAGTAAAGGAATATACGATATTGTAATTCAAACTAAAGCATTGAAACAAGATCTTCAAAACTTTGAAGTCAAAATAGAAAAAAGTGAAGAAGTTAAGGATGAAGACTTGAATTGTTCCATGGAAGTTCAAGAACTGACATCTTCAAATGAAGATATTCAAGAATTAAATTCTTTGACAGAAAATTCAGGGACAATAAAAGATTCTTTAAATTCGGAGCCTACTTATGAAGAGCTTTATAAAGATTTTGAAGAAGAGGAGGATATAACGAAAAAATATCACAAATTTATGAGAGCTGTATTTAAAATGGATATGTCCTGTATGGAACAATACCGGGATATTATGAGACCTGTATATAAACCAAGGAAGATGAAAAAGAAATTAATTAAAGACACGAAGAAGAGGATAAAGAAGAAGATAGAAGATGAAAAAAAACAGGCTTTGGAAAATCTGATGATAACATTTGAGGAGTGTCAGAAGCTTACGGAAAAGTCGAAAGCTAATGAGGAAACTGGAACAGAAGAGGGAATGGAAAGAAGAGATTTGGAAATGCCTTTATCGAAGACTGATGTTGCTAAACATATTAAGGAAAGGGAAAGTAGCCCAAAGGAAGAGAAAATTGAGGATCTACAGATCCTTAGTAAAAAAACTGAGCTAATTAATATTGAAGAACTTAAAGAAGATAATTATGAATCGGAAGATATTAAAGTTAATGAGGAAAATGAAGTTAAAGACAATGAAGTAGCAAAAGATTTGAGTATTTTTTCAATTTTTGGTGATGGTGATCATACTTCAGAAATTTGTGCTCCAAATGAAGAAAAAGGGACTGACAAAGAAGCAAAAACAGATTTGCTGGCGATGACAATTTTCGATGATTGTTTTAATAATTCAGGAAAAGGAGATTATTTTAAAAATGCAGATGAACCTGATAATCAGCATATAGAAAAGACAGAGTATGATTCTTATGATTCCTTATTCAATGAATTAAGACAACATGAAGAGAGAATTTTAATTAAAGGAAAAGTTTACGATTTCGATCCAAAAAAACACGGAATCAGGTATATATAAAATTATTTTTATATAAATATTGAGTCACTGCTTTCCACTTTGTTTAATTAATAAATTTCTTTTTTAACAGAATGACAGAGGATTTAATTAAGAAACATTGTAGGGAACAGAAGTTGTACCAAACCCCATATTTGAATGAAGTTTTATACTTACACTTCAAAGGTGATAATCTATTTTTTTAAATTAATTTTTTTTATTTACTAGAAATTATATTTTTGAATAATAATATTTCATAATTATTTTTTTGTATATTGTTTTTTTAGATACTGAAGGTAATTTCTTTTTTTTTTACAGGATTCTCGTTTATTGAAAATTTGGAAAAATACACCGGCCTCAAATGTCTCTGGTTGGAGAATAATGGAATTCGAGAGATAGCAAATCTTGAAAACCAGACGGAGTTGAAGTGCCTCTATCTTCACAATAATTTAATCAACAAAATTGAGAACCTGGAATGTTTAATGAAGTTGGATAGTTTGAATTTGTCCCACAATATGATTAAGAAGATAGAGAACCTCGGTCAGTTTTTTGCAGATTCATTCCTATTTTTAAAGATAAAAGTTTATAGAATCAGGATATCCAGAAATCCTGATGGAATATTTGGACTTTTTATTCTAATGATATGTTTGGATTTTTGAAAGCTAATAATATATTTAGACTGTTATCCACAAATATATTTGGACTTTTATACCAAAAATTTCAGAAAGTCTGAAATCCTTGAACACGCTGAACATCTCACACAATTTCCTCCAGGAAAATGACGACATCGAGCACCTGCAGGTCCTGGATAATCTGTCGATTTTGGACTTATCTCACAACAGGATCGACACCTTCGAGGCTGTCGAGGTGAGTCTCTTTAATAGGATTAACACTCAGGAGACTTGATGTATCTCGTTTTTCAGATTCTGGGAAACATGAAATCCTTAAGAGTGCTGACCTTGACGGGGAATCCAGTGGTGAAGTTGATCAAGATGTATCGCAAGACTTTGACCTTGAAGTGCAAGAACTTGATGCACCTGGATGAGAGACCAATATTTCCTAGAGATCGAGCTTGTGCAGAGGCATGGTGAGATCAAGTATTTCCAATTAAGGTTGGATCCAAGTAGTCTTAAAATTCGACTTCTTCATTTAATTAATAAATATTATAATTAAATGTTTTTTCTTTTTATACCGACTCTCACTGATCCTAATTTATAATATTTTTTACTTTTAGGGAAAGGGGAGGTCCAGAAGAAGAAAAAGCAGAAAGGCAAAGGTGGATCCATGCGGAACAGAAGAGAGTCAACGACAGTGTAATGGGTGAGGAATCATATTTGAATTATTTATTTATTTATGATTTCTAATCAAAATTCCGGTCTGACAATTAATCTCCTTTCGAAAGGTTTGATAAACAAAAGGGAACTCCAGCAACCAGTTGATGAATCCAAGAAGCTGGAAGATGAAGATGAAGAAGTAGGTGAAGAAGTAGATGTTGCAGAAAAGTTTGATGGTTCTAGTCGCGAACTGGTAAGATTATCTTAGATGTCTGGTACAGAATTTATGACTTGAATTGGAATTTGTTTATAAATAAAGATGATGCTGGAGGAGAACGAGCTGTTTGTTTCTGGATCTCCCAGGGAAAAAGTAGATGACATAGAAGAAGATATAGAAGATAGAGAAGACATACAAGATACGAAATCTGATCAGATTAGAGAAATTCTGATGCCTTGGGAAATGGAGGTAATTTTATTTTAGAGACACAATAATTCTATTTATTAGTTAACTTGAGGGTCAATAAGGGCGTATCGCAGTAGGGTGTCAACAAGGGCATATCTCATCTATGGGTTAAAAAGGGCGTATCTCACGTCGGGATCAAGAAGGGTGTATCTGACAGTGGCAAAATCCTTTTATGATATAGATAGATAATTAATAAATAATTACTCCTAATTATATGTTCTTGATTTATTAGAATCAGCAGAAAAAGGAGACATCTAAACTTATAGAAGAATTGGATCCGGAAGTTACTACCAAAGATAATGAGCCGAAGATTGGAAATGTAGAACCCGAGAGAGAAGACATTTTTCCGACAGAGGAATATAAAGAAGAAAATTGTCTTGGAAATACACTGAGCAGTATTCGTCAGGAGATGAAGCAGTATTGCCTGGAAATGGATCAATTTGTTAAGGATAACAGGATTATTTACAAGAATGGAGAAGTGGAAGGATTTTGGGGAAAGGAGAAAGTGGGAGAAAATCAAAGTCAAAAAGAAGAGGTTGATTTTGAAAAGGTTGAGGAGGAAAAAGAGAAGAAAGGGGAAGAAAGTATTTTTGGAGAGGAAGATATTTTCAGAGATGAAAAAGAATTAAAGGAGGAAGAGAAAGAGGGAATAAAGAAGAAATCAGTTAAGATTCAAATAGAGGAAGTTGGCTCCAGGGATGAAGAAGAATTAAAGGACGAAGAGAAGGAGGATGAGAAGAAGGGAATAAAGGAGAAGAGATCAGTTAAGATTCTAATTGAGGAAGTTGGTTTAGAAAAGGTTGGAGAGAAAGTAAGAGAGAAGAAAAAGGAAGAAGAGATTTTTAAAAAAGAAAAGGAAGATGAAGATAAATTGGAAGAAGAGAATGGAAAGGATATAAAAGAAGAGAACAGAGAAGAAGCAAAGGTGGAGGAAAGAATCTCTCAAGAAGAAGTTTTAAAGGAAGAAAAAGTCGAAAAGGTAAAAGTGGAGAAAAACAAAATTGTGGAAGGTGAAAAAAATAAACAGGAACGAAAATTAGAAAAGATCACAATCGAGTCATTAACAGCAACTATGGATGCTTTAAGTCTTAAAAAATCAGGAATTTGTCGAAAGAAGCAAACTGATAAAAGAGTCTGCGAATTTGAAATTCCTGAGGTTTGTCGTAAAAAGTCTTTTCCAACTCAGGAACATCATTGTGAGACTAAATCTTTGAGGAAAATCCGCCCTGATAAAAGTCGAGTGAGACGTGTTCATAATTCTACGAGAATGCCCAAGAATAATTTGAAAAGGGACATAATGTTGAGAAATTGCAAAAGGGAATCAAAAGCTGAAACTGTTAGAAAGGAGGAAATCAATCCAGAATATAATTTTCCAAAAGCTACAGAATCAGGTTCGCTTTATTTAATTTAAATAATTTAAATAATAATAAGTGTTTATTTAAATCTCAATTTTTCAAAACTTCTAAAAAAAAAGAAGATCAATAACAAAAAATTATTTTCAGATGAAGCTGACAGTTTTGAGAAGGTTATTTTGGAAGAAGGTTCCGAGCAATTAAATTTTGAGGAAATGGATTCGGATTTAAAAAAGAGAATATTGAGAAATATAAATTCATCAAAAACGAAGGAAGAAATTGAAAAGGGCAAAAAAACTGCTGAGAAGTTAATGAAAGTTTCTCGACAAGCAATGATTGAAGGAAAATTACCTTCTCAAAATGAAACTCTTACATACGAAGGTTTTAAGGTAATAATGATGATAAATTTTAACAGTCCAAAAGAAAGAATAATTTTTAATTTTCAATTTATTAAATAAGATTCTAAAAATATTTTTTTTATAGGCTATAAAAGAATCAGAATTGATGAAATTTAAAATGCTTCTTGAACTTGAGGAAAAAGATTCCAACGAAGTAAAAAATTCTTCTGGAGACCAAACCATAATTCATGAATTAATTAACTTGGAGACCGATATAAATTCCTTGGATGCAAAAGATAAGATCAAAGATAAAAACATTGTCAAAAGGTATTTATATTTTCATATTCTAAAATTATTCATTTTAAATACACTATTTACTTTTTTTTGTTAATTATTAAATTAATTTCAGATCCGCATCCTTAGGAACAGGAAGTGAAGTAAAAGACAATGAGTCTGCAAAAATCGAAACAACCTCAAGGAAAATTTCTAGATCTTTGGAAATGCAGGTGATACAGGAAAAATGAAATCTGGAAAAGCAGGAAAATTGGAAAAAGTTTGAATTTTTAAAAGCCAATTTTGTTGTGAGCTTCGTGTTTTGAGTTAATCTTTGTTAAAATGAATTAACAGAGTTTTGTCGTGACTGTTTGATAATTTCTGAACAATATTTCCATTCGTCTTTTGTATTTGGAAAAACGTTTTAAGTTCTGACAATAAAGTTTTTCGTAATAATTTCTAAACATTGATTTTTAATATAAAAACTTAATTCTTGAGAATACAACAGAATACTCCTATATTAGAATTTACTAAAATTCAATAAAATATTTTTTAATTCACACCAGTCTATTTAATTTTCGAGAATAAAATTAAGTTCCAAAGAATTCTATTTCATTTTTTAGAATTTAATTTAATTCCTTGAAATGCAACGCAAACGAATTCAAAACGGTTTTAGGACTTGACAGAGATTTTATAAGATTTCAAGACAACGGAAAAATAATTATAAGAATCAGGAAAAACTGATACAAATCAACGCATCGTTTAATTTTTTAAAAGTACTTTTATTCACTTTATACTCTTCACGACGGTTCCCAAAGTCTCATAATATTCCCTTTCCTTTCCACTCTCTCGTCCTAAGTCCCGTTGTCACAATGTCTCTGTCGCAATCGATACAAGATTTTCAAGAAAAAAAAACATGATTAGCGCTAGATAGACACCACACAGCTGTTCCAGTCACTCCCGATCATTTTTCGCCACTCGACAAGGGTATTTAATAAGTTTGTTTACTTCGTACGTACTATTGTAACCAGTTTTTTTTGTTTTTGCCTTACTATGACTAGAGACGTAATAACGTTGATTTTGCTTAGAACTCGTCGACGTTCTGGCTGATACTAATTATTTATATTTTTTTCTCGTACAAATCAATAAAAACACGTGGCTCCAGAGGCTCCAGGTCTCGAGGTACAAAAAGAGAAAGCCTTCTCCGAGGCCACGGACCTACGAAATACAAAAAAACACAGATCTCTCGATTTTAACTTTATTCACTTTTTTTAAAATTTCATCCCTTTTTAAAGTTCTCTTTTTTTCTCCTCATTGGGCTTTTACTTATTTAGTGTTTCTTCTTTTTAGATATACTCGACTTATCAGAAAATAACTGACTTTAGGGTTCCCGGTCCGAGAAGCGGAAACGGGAGGGACGAGGAGAATACAATAGTTAGGTACATACAAATTTTTGTTTTTTTTTTTTTTGGAGAGGAACATTTGGCTTCTCCAATTGGTCGCTATAAAGCATAGTATTTTGTAATAGTAGTATGTGACAAGCGGTGTTAGTAGAAGAAAGTTATCAAAAAACGATTACAAATATCCGTAGCGAACGTGGAGTTCGACAAAAAAGAGTTTTGGATCCCGATGCAGTCTGTGCCACTGGAGGTTTTCCATTTAATATTTTTTCATCTTCCCTAAAGCTTCGCCTTTCAACTCACCTCTCCTAAAGAAAGTTGTCTAACGATTACTTCCTTCTTGGATCCGCAATCCGACTTCCAAAAACTTCCAAATATCCCTTCAAAGATTTGTAAAAAAAAAAAGAATTCACCTTCTCTATTATATTTTCTCGTCTGTTACATTTCGCGAAGAAATTTTCTTTTTTCACTGGATATTTTTGCGAAGTTGAATGTCGGAAATGCGTGCGATACAATTTCTGCGGTTGTACTCATCAATACCTCCTTACATACTTATATATTAAATATTATAAATTACAATCATCGTTAATATTAATATTATTAATTATTATTATTATTAATTTTAAATGCATACACAGTTTAAACACCTATTCGACGTAAAGTAAAAAGAATAAAGAAGGCTGGGAGGACGAGGGAACAGGAGAAGGGGGAATCGAATAAGAAATTCGAGGAGGAACTGTTGAACGAAAGAAACCGAACTTTTCTCGTCTTGGAAATATTTTTACCAGGACTTGCGAGTCAATGTCGCGTTTATTGAATTCGGAGAATTTTTTTAATTGGAAATGTGATAGATTCAGTCGAAAGCAAATTTTTTTTTATGAATTCGCTTGGAGGAAAATTTCCAAGTATTTAATGTGGATTTTTTTTAAATTTCATTAAATTAACATGACTAGAAATTTCTGTAAGTTAATTAGAAATAATTTAGAGAAATTCACATTAAATTGAGCGAAACTTTCGAATTCCGAATTTACCAATTTCCAAAAAAATGAATCTCAGAAATACGAGTCTTAAATTTAAATACGAAAGAACGAAAAGGACTGGAAGAATTCCTCTTAAGTTCAACTTGAATTTTCACTTTATTTTATTTTTCATCGAGACAAAGCTGATTTTGAAAAACGAATTCTTTCAGTTTTTACAATTTTTTTTTTCACAGACCCTGGATGAGGGGAATTTGTGGTCGAGGGGTAGAGGCTACAAACTAAACGATTACACGTTACATTAAATATTCCCTTTCTCGGCCAAGCCTCGTACAGAAAGGAGAAATGAGATTAGTTTCTTTATTTCTTTATCTAGCATTCGTCGGCGATCGCTCCGTGCTTTCGATATTCCTCTTCGTTTGCGAGGCTCCAATGCTTCGCTAGAGAAAAAAGGATCTAGGTCGGAATTCATGAAAATAAAAAAAAAATTCAAGAACATTTTCAGATTCTTTGTCTTGAGATATTTCAATACTCAATGGAACATAAAAAATCTGAATTTGAAATTAACTCGAATTAACTAGAATTCTATAATCCATTATAAATCTTTGACATTTTCTGGAACTTCCCTAGGATTCTTTGAAATTTTTTTGAGATTTTGTAAAATCAAAATAAAAGTTTCAGCTCCCCCATTTTAAAAACTTCTCAAGTAAAAAAATCTCTGTTCCAGACTCAATAAAAAGCGAGGGAGGAGCGCCTTCGAATTTTTCAATCTCTCTCGACACCTTTTTATGAAAACTCTCAAATCCCTAGATTTTCCTCTTCTTACATTTCCGACACTTGGTTCGACTTTCTCTCACTTTCAGGCACTCGTTCCTCATTTCTCTCACTCACTCATTCCCAATTCGCCTTCTTCGCTCCTCCTCCTCAATAGGACGAGAGGCCTATGGCAAAAGGACTATACAAAATAAATAACAATAGATTAAATTACGACTTAACGTAATGCCTGTGCAAGGTTTTGTTTTAGAGGCAACGGTTAGGGGGAGGCCCTCGATTTGTATTTGTGCTTGTCCCCTCATCTTGTGCTTTGCCTCCCCCTTCCTGAAAAACGATACGACAAAACGAAGGAAACACCGAAAGACGCGATTAGACGAGCGATTAAAATTCGGGTGACTGTGCAGTGAACCTTTCGTCACTTTTAGTTTAACGCGTATATGCATAACTATACATCTCTCTTTTTTAATGCAGTATGACAATGTGTATTCGTGCATTCGTGTACGTTTTCCATTTTTTTTTAAATCTGTAAACGCAAACTCGCCACGTTCTTCCCACCTACTTTTATCTTTTTTTCCTTTTTTTCTCTCATTGCTTTTTTCCTATCGTATACCATTTACACTCTAGCATTGTGCTTGAAATTTGTTGTTTTGTTAATTAGTTTCCTTAAATGTGATTGGTGCGTGCGAGTGATGGTTCGTTCGCAAAAGAGCGACTCTTGCTTTCGAGTCAGTAGAAAAACCTAAATCGATCTACGGAGATTCTTGCGTCAATGAAACCGATTCGCGTTCTTTCTTCCTCATCATTTTCTTGAATTGTCGAAGAACAGGAGAGGAGGAAGAAACATGATGATGATGATGATTTTGGCTTCTGTTGATTCGGAAGGTAGACTTCCTTGATTTTTAGTGTGCGTTGCTTCACACTTTGCTTTTTTATTTTTTTAAAATTTAATTCTCTATTCCTTTTTCCGTTTCTTGCATTTTTGGTGTGCTTCCACTTCAAGTCGACGATTCTTTATTATAAGTATAATAATTATTATTATTCTTTATTATATTAGAAGCGTTGGTAGACGCAGTTGACTTTTTCGCCGACCTTGCTACGTCGCCAGGGAAACTCCAGAGCGATACGACGTTTATGGTGTCCCTGGTTTACTTCGCAGTCACAGCACAAAAGGCTCTTGTTGCTTCCATTTGGAAATTCGTCTTTTTGAATTCTTTCATTTCCGCTGGTACTTGGGTATCGGAAGTTCCTGATCAAGTTCAACTTTGGTTTATCTGGCGGATCGTGAGCCAGGGTTTCTTCTTCGCTCGTCAGCTGATGGTAGGTTAAGCTTGTGCTGTGTGCTGATTGGCTGATGGGTTTTCTTTGGAGGAAGGGCTTGGCAGATGCTCCAAGTTAATTCCAAATGCGGAGGAACGAATCCCAGGAGCCCGTCGCTACAGCCATTCCGTCCTCCGTCACTCCAAGGCAGGAGACGCGATTGTCGTGTCCAGCGAGAATTCCTGGGAAATTCAAAAGATCAATTACTTTTCCTTTTTTTTTTTAGCTTTTTAATGTTTTCTTTCAATTATTCTCTGCATGATTCAGGTCACTTTACTTGGAGAACAATTTTTCAATGAAAGAAGTTAATTGTGAAAACATTAACACTAGAAAATCTTCAAAATGATAAATATCTTACTGCTTCATTTTCTTGATACAAAATGAAAAAGAAGGACCAATTGGGAGAATCTTTCTCTTCTTTATGTATATTATTATAGACGTATCTCATTTTTAATTGATTTATTGACTTTTTAAATTTATGAACCCACCTGCTCGTTCAGTTTTCATCGAATCCCAAACGTTACAATTGAAGTCGTCATAACCAGCCAAAAGCAGCCTTCCACTCTTGCTAAAAGCTACGCTCGTAATTCCACAAATGATATTATCGTGACTATACATTGCTAATTCTTGATCTGCTCTGATATCGAATAATCTACACGTAGCGTCGTCTGAACCCGTCGCAAAAGCATACCCGTTGGGGAAGAACTGAAACAAATTTTTTTTTAGTATTTGACATATTTTTAAATTGTTTAAATCTATACCTATATTTAGTACAATTATTTCATTAAAATTTTCTATGTAGAATTTTCACAGCACACATTTTCTTCATTGTACAATTTTACTTTTTCGTCAACAAAATCACCCTCCACTAAATTAAATGTCTACCTACCGTGACCGCGTTAATGTCGCTTTCGTGTCCCGGGAAAGTTTGTTTGCAAGATCCTTCGCGAATGTCCCACAACTTTGCACTGGCATCGCACGCACCGGAAACGAAGGTGCGCATATCTGGTGCAAGTGAAAGGGACATTACATCCCCTGTGTGCCCAATGAAGGAGGTACACTGCTGTCCAGTCTCGATATCCCAAAGAGCACTAGAAAATTAGTCATTTTAGTATTTAGAACAAACCTCAGAGAAAAAATAAATGAAAAGCAAATAAATAAAAAGCTATATTAAAAAACACATATATAACACTTGCTTTCAAGTTATCTGCCTTAAACACTGGACGATCCCGAAGTTTGAAACATTTTTCACATCGTTTCAAATTTCAAGATTTCATTGCTTAAGACTTTTTAAATAAAAAAAAAAAAATAAAGATTGTACCAGGACATATCTCCAGAACTGGTAACAATTTGGTTGTCGTCTAGAAACCGACAACAGGAAAGGTAACCAGTGTGTCCCGGAAGTTCTCTGCTAACGCGGACATTTCCTTCTCTAGTTTTAAGGCTGTAGATGGAACAAATATTGTCCAATCCACCGCAAGCTACATAACTTCCAGAGGGTGCGTATGCGCATGTCATTACCCACGAGGAACGCAGTGGGATGGCGTGAACTTTATTGGTGGTGTAACTATCCCAAACGATCAGCTTTCCATCTTGCGAGGCTGATACCAGATTTCTAGAAAAACCAAATATTTTAACGAAAATTCACCATTCTCATTGTACAATGTTCATTTCGTAAGACTCAATGTACAATTTTTAAAGTAAAACGCTCATTGTACAAATTGTTTGTTCTATAAGCTTTGATTTACAATTATCATTGTACAATGTTAATTCAATAAGATTATGTGCATTTACTATTGTTATTTTTTTTTACAAATTTCATGCTACAAGACTGTGCTTACCAATTTTATTGTACAATGTTCATAATCTTTTTAATTTTCATTGTACAATGTTAATTCTACAAATTTTAAGTTTGGCTTGAAGCGTACAATACTAATTTCACTTTCTATTTACGACTTTGACTGTACAATGTTCATTCTACAAGTTTCAATTTTTTATTTATTTTACTGTCTTCATTCTACAATTGTTGGTCTACAATGTTCATTTTTCATTTACTCTACGTTCTATATTCTACTTTCTACATTCATTCCACTAGATTGTATTATCACTATTTTTAGTTTACAATTTTCATTAAACAGTGTACCAAACAAAAATGTTTATTCATTTTAATATCAGACTTTAGAGTTTCAACTAGGACACAATTTTATAAACTGAGAAATCTTCAATGGCGATTTTCAGAATCGAAGAATGAAGATTGCAAAATCTTGTAAAATGAAAATTGTAAAAATAGATCTTGAAAATTGTGAATGTGTTCTAAACTGTATATAATGTGCAACTGTTGTTAAAAAATAATATAAAGTTCGGCTAATTACTGCCTAGTTAAAAAAAAACAACTACATTCGTGATTTAAAATTAACAACTACATTGAAGCAAAAGTGAATTGGTGATGTACGAACGTGAAATATTTTTATTCTGAATCGTTTTTTTTAAGTACTACTTAATATTGTATCATTTAATTACCTGGAGTCACTGCTCCAATGCATAGCATAAATAAAAATATATTGAAGCAAAAGTGTATTGGTAAAATACGAACTTAAAATATTTCTTTAAAGTCTATTTCTCTTGTTTCTTATTAATTAATGAAAAAATTGAATTACCTAGAATCGCTGCCCCAGTGCATGGCATAAATTTTGGCTAAATGACCCCGAAGGGTTCGTCTCGTTCGCATTTGTATTCGGCCAATGGGATCCATGCCCACTGTGGCCTGGACCAATGTTGTGTCGCATGCTGCTTTCCTCGCATCCTGAAAACGAAAAGAAAATTGATTTTTTTAATTTTAAGAAGAGACATTTCAATTACTAAAAATATTTCACTTTTATATTGTACTAATTATTAATACTTGTTATGCAATTCACAAAATTTTAATTTTTCAATCAATAGAGAACAGTTTTACATTTTATAATAAACGATATTATTTTTTCATTGAACAATCTTTATAGTACAATTTTTTCTTTGTACAATCCTTATAGCATAATTTTTTCATTGTACAATCCTTGTATTACAATATTCTGCACTGTACAATCTTTATACTACAATGTTTTTCATTGTACAATATTGTACATTTTTTTCATAGTACAATTTTTATATTTAAATTTTTTCAATGTACAATCTTTATACTACAATTTTTTATTGTAAAATATTTGTAGTAAAATTTTTTCATAGTACATTCCGTATAGTAACATTTTTTCTTAGTACAATCTTTCTAGTGCGATTGTATCCATTGTAAAATATCTATACTACAATTTTTTCATTGTAGAACCGTCATAAAATAATTTTTCAATTAAAAGCTTCGAGTACGTCGATCCTCGATAATTGAAACTTGACGCGACTCGAAAAGTTTCTCAAGTTCTGATTAGTCAGAGTAGGTGAGAGTGGCCTAGACTATAGGTGGTAGAAATTAGGTTACTAGGAAATTCCTTGAAACTTAAGCTGCCTGTCCATCTGACATATGTTTTCTCATATTGTACGTCGGTATTTTCCAACAGAGGATGATTCACAGGAATAGTTGTTGGAAAAAGAAAAACTCGTATAATAATGGCCGTCGTCTCATTCTTTTGATGGTGGTGGTGGTGGTGATAGGGCGCGGCATAACCGTCGCTTCTCTGATCAATACGCCACCAGCTTTCTCACTCTCTCTCCTCTCTTCTCTCTCGATCTGTCTCTTTTCACTCACCCCCTCCCCCGGTCCCCTTTTCACGACCCTCCCTCCAACCCTGCTTCAGATACACTCGTGCCGATGCACTGTCATCTCACGTGTAGAAAATCGTGTGCTTTAAAAAAAGATGAATTATAAATGGGATCATCTCAGAAAGAAGGGCTGAAAAATGCCTCGAAGAATCCCAGACGAATAGAGCATTCACCTTTGCCTGAAAACGAAAGCTAGTTTGTAAAGAAACATTTTGCAGAAAATTGTACTATATAGATAGTACAATTAAATAATTTTAGCATAGAAGATGGCACAATGAAAAAATTCTTTTAAAAAGATGGTACAATTTGAAAATTGTAAAATAAACGAAGGAACAAATTGAACTATAAAGAACGTTCAATGAAGAAATATGTACCACAAGGACAGTACAATGCAAAAATTATACTATAAAGAATTTACAATGAGGATTAAAAATTGTACAATGTTGAAAATTATACTACAAAATATTGTAGAAGAAAATTGTACCACAATGATTTTACAATAAAAGAATTTGTACTATACAGCAGCTTGCAAAAAGAAACAATCTTTGTATATAGCTTCAACGATGAAAAAATTGTAGTATAAAGATTGTAAAATAAAAAATCGCGTTGTGAAATTTGCAAAATGATTTTTCACTTATCTTTAATATAGAAATTGATAAAGTATTTAACTGAATTCTGCGAGTGCGCTGAATGCAAAATATTATTAACACCTTTCATCTCGAATCAAGTATGAGAATAGACATTTCAAGAGGAAGTCTTGAGATAAGATCGCTCGATGGAATCACAAAGGATCTCGACAATATAGAGATACACCTTAAGCGCATAGACAAAGACATATGTATAGCTTGTACCTTCAGTTAGAACGTCTTGCGATCAAGATAAGACACATTAACCAAAGTAATCGAATTTCTTCCTCTTCCTCTTTGACTTAACCCTTCGAGTCTCAATTTCACTTCCCTAGTTAAATAATTCATCTCGCATCTTCCAATTTCGTTCTTTTATTTTCTTCAATCTTTAATCTTCAATCTTCAGTCGGTAACAGGAATCTTTATGTAGAAACATTTTGGCTAATATCTTCCCTTCACTCGAAATTCGGAGAGCTAACTTGACCTAACTATCGAAAGGTGAGAAAATCGCTGACGAGCGGAAAACGTTGATAAACGTCGATTGAGTTCGTTGCCAAGAACACTTTGTTCTGAGAAATGCGCTGAGACTCTTATCTCCCAAAACAATGAAAGGGTGTTGCGCGTGAAACTGTTGCATTGTCGTCCTTTCCTACTACAACATAAATTTCATTTCCGAAAATATTTTTAAAATCCACATCCGAGAATAAACTCGATATATTAATTTGGAATAAAACCAGTATCAGAACCTTTGAACTCATAATAAAAAACCTCACCCACTGAAAATCTATTTCAACAAAAATCATATGTAAGTCCTCTTATATTAAAAAACTTACTATATAAGTTTTATACCAAGACATTATTCGGATTTATAAATAGATCCAGGATACTTTGTATCCTTTTATTACGTATAAATCTGGATTATTTTGTGGTCTCGGAAAGGACTTCTGTATGGAAATAGATAAGAAATTCCGGTCAAGCCAAATATAAATTTGTCGGAGAAACTTCCTCTGATGATTGTCGCTGTTGTCTAAAGCAGAAAATGTAATTCAGAATTTTTTGTTCTATAAGGTTTGTACATTGAAAAAATTGTATCAGAAAGGTTGTACCCTAAAAAAAATTCAAGAATAAATAAAAAACGTTAGATTGGAGATTTCTCAATAAAGATTGTTGAAATACTGACCCTGATGGCATTTTTGAGAGTTTCCGCCTCCTGGCGAAGGCTGTCCAGTTCGTTCATGGCGCACGGAGTGAGGTGGGTTTTAACCACGTGAGGACCCGTTTAGTCGCTACGAGGTTTCAGGAAAAAAATATCCTTGCTCGAAGAGGCCGACTACAGGGGGATGGGGGTCGGTTTTGTTTCGGGGGTTCGCTGCTACGGATCCGGGCTTCCACCGTTCTCCAATTCCTGTCCACGTTCGACCTTCGCCTCCCCCAGGACACTTGATCCTTTTTCCGTTTCTGCAGCTTCCACCGACTTCTCCAGATATCACGACCAAAGCCGGCACCAGCACCGGCGCCAAAACCTGACCTCTGACCCTCCTGATCCACGCGCCACCGCCAGCTTCGTCGACTCCTACTAACGAAACCGTTGCCAGCCCTGTAAAAGAGAAAGATCCAAATTAGTCAAGCTCTAGTTGTCGGAGAATCAAGTGTAATTAGAGATTTATCCCGGGAGCTAATTTGCAATAGAGCATAGGAGAGGATTTAATTAATCGTCTCGTAATCGAGGCCACATTTGACCCATAGGTGATCAATGATCATGAACAACCGGAAATGAAATCCAGGAGACTTATATACTATTTAATTACTCTTTAATTATATAAGGCTCATTTTCTCTATGGTGAAAGTTTCGAATTGAAATTCATTCCGAAAAAATCCGAAATTTTTCAAACATTCTGGAGTTTGTATCGGATCCTATTAAAAAAAATCGGAATTAATCCGATCAATCAATCTTTATAATCTTCCTAATCGGAACTTTCAATCCAAATAAATCAGATATATCCAAATTAATCCGGAAAATTCGGATTCATTCGGACTGAACGGATTTATTCGAAAATGAAATCCGAATAAATCCGGTCTATCCGAATCAATTTGGATTAACCGAATTTATTGGAATTATTATTATTATTAGCTTAATCCGAAGCAATCCGGCAAATTCTGATTCATTCGGAATTGAAAGTTCGGACGAATTCCGATTAAAACGGATTGACCGGATTCGTTCGGATTAAAATAATAATAATCCAAATAAATCTGGTCAATTCGAATTAACCGGAATCAATCTCAATGAATCCTGTCTATCCGAATCAATCCGCAAAATTCAAATTTATTCAGACACTGACTGGATTTATTCGAAATTGAAATCCGAATAAATCCGGTCTATCCGATTCAATTTGGAATAACGGAATTTATTGGGATTA
>JAUESI010000002.1:507806-518725 GCA_032275145.1 Synergus laeviventris
GACCGGATTTATTCGAAATTGAAAGTTCGGATTGATTCCGATTAATTCGGATTGACTTGATTTTTATTATTATTTTAATCCGAATAAGTCCGGTCTATCCGAATCAATTTGGATTAACCGAATTTATTGGGATTATTATTATTATTAGCTTAATCCGCCTCAATCCGGCAAATTCATATTCATTCGGAATTGAAAGTTCGGATTAAAATAAGAATAATCCAAATAAATCCGGTCAATTCGAATTAACCGGAATCAATCTCAATGAATCCGGTCTATCCGAATGAATCCAAAAATTCGGATTCATTCGTAATTGAAAGTGCAGATATATTCCGATTAATTAGGATTAACCGAATATATTCGGATTATTATTATTAGCTTTATCCGAATTAATCAAAATAAATCCGGAAATTCGGAATTGAAAGCGCAAATGGATTCCGATTAAGACGTATTGACCGGATTCATTCGGATTAAAGTAATAATAATAATAATCCATTTAAATCCGGTCAACTCGAATTAACCGGAATCAATCTTTATGAATCCGGTCTATCCGAATCAATCCGAAAAATTCGAATTCACTGGGACTCACCGGATTTATTCGAAATTGAAAGTTCGAACTGATTCCGATTAAATCTGATTGACCGGATTTTTATTATTAATATAATCCGGGTAAATCCAAAAAATTCTGATTCACTCGAACTAACCGAATTTATCCGGAATTGAAAGTTCGAATTGATTCCGATTAATTCGAATAAATCCAGTCAATCCGAATTCGTATTAATTCACAATAAGTTTCAATCCTAAAACTTTTGACAGGTTTTTCTTTTTTTAATATTTTTTACACTTTTCTTTCGTTCAAGTCTATAAGTTTGAAATGGCTGAGAAGGAGTCTCTCAAGAGTTTTTCTTTTTATTTTTTCTTTGAAACTCAACTTGAATTCTCCTTTCGCATTTACCATGGACGAATTCATTTTTATTTTGCAACATATGTAAAAAAAATGAATGATAGCTGGGCGTCCTTCACCTCGAAGGAATATCTGAAAACCCGGGGAATCAGGGATTGTCGATCCTACAGGGTTTCTCATTCACGGTTACTCGATATCTCACGTAAAGCTTTCAGACGCATGCGTCCTTTCAAATGCGTAAGGATGCACCGCATATGTGATTTACTTCCCCAGCATCAGAAAAAATCCATTTCCATAATCAGTCAGCTCGAAAAGTGGGACCACGAATTATTAAATCAATCAAAAATACATTATTAAGAATGGGAAGTGTTCAAAGAAGACTTTCAAATATTAAACAAATCATTGGTTAAACCATTTTACTAAATAATTTTTTTTTTAATTAAATAAATAGAAAAATAAATAATAAACTATGGAAGGGTTCTAAAATCCAGTAGACTAGGAATTTCATCAAAGTTTAAACCACTTTTTAATAATCAACCTCTTCATTCTGAAAAATTCTTTTTATCAAAAAAAAAAAAATAAATAAATAAAAAAACCGTAGGAAAACTTACACTTTCCTCTCCTCCTGACTTCCCTGCCTGTCAGAACATTATAAACTCCATCCAAAAATCTCCCATCCACCAAACTGTCACTCCGACCTCGTGTCAACTCCCCTTTCCAATTTCCAAAAACCCTCACTTCTCTCAAATAAAATCCCTCTACACCCTCCACTCCCAAAAACCCTCATCAAAGATTTTCCGAACTTTTCCTCAAATTTTTGACCTTTTCACCGAGTACGCTTCCACGAAACGAACAAGGGTTTTCCACGAAATCGATGGCGACTCGCCCCACTCAGTAAGCCACTGTTTCACCAACTCACCGGTCAGTTCTTCTATAGTACTATTTACGATACTGTCTACACTTTTTCCTAAAATTTTTACTCGATTTTATGTCCCACCTGGGCCAGGATCCCTTTGCAAGGAAACGCAGGGTAAGGTGCGGAGGGGACGAATCGAAAGGGACATACACACACTCCCGGTCCTCTCATCAAGAGAGGAAGAGGGGGGGAGGAGTGAGCGAGTGCGTTCACGAACTAAAGTCTGGAGTTCTAGAGTTCTAGACCACACCCAGAGCACCGAACGAGTGAGCAGAAGGGAACTAGGGAGCTTTTGATGTAGTGGGGGGTGAATAGGAAGAGGGGGGGCGCGACGCTGGCGCCGTGACGCTCGACCCCGAGCGCCGGCGACGCCATTGTTCGGCGTTTGTGACAGGTTGCCATTCCGAATCGACTCATCTCCCTACTGTACACACTTTAGAGGGGTCAACCACAGATAGGGGCTTTAGATTTAAATATAACGCCTTCTGTGTGTCTAGTTTTCCTTTTTCCAATTTATACTATTTTCTCTTCGATGCTCTTTCCACTGGAGCAAAAATTATCTTTAGAGAAAAGCATAGTTTTTTTTAAATGATGGACTAAGTGCCCGGGGCACCTTAGTCGTAGAGTCAGCACTGAGGAGACTTACCATAATTAAATGGAGGACTGGAGGTAGTTAAAGAACCCTTCATGTTAAGAACCTATGTCCCAAAAGCTGGAATTACAACATCGT
The DNA here is from genome assembly GCA_032275145.1 of Synergus laeviventris. Lineage (NCBI taxonomy): Eukaryota > Metazoa > Arthropoda > Insecta > Hymenoptera > Cynipidae > Synergus > Synergus laeviventris. Next base: position 510,354 of record JAUESI010000002.1, read on the forward strand.
CCAATTCAAAAATGGGCTATATCAAAATTTGTGCGTAATTAGTGCTCCGAAATTTTTCGAATAAATGCATGGTAATGCCAGCTTTAAATTACGCTAGTACTCCGGTATCAGAAACTTGAAAACTATTGTTGAATTAAAATTCTGCACTACACATTATTTTTTTTATCGAGCCGTTCTTTTAAAATATTTTGAAATTGTTTAGTGCCATTAAAAATCCCTTGAAATAACAAAATTTTGTTATTACTTTAAAATCTAGACTTGAAATCTTTTGAAAACGCTTTAATTTCTGAAAATCAGTTGGCAGCCCTGATATCGATTTTCAAGTACAGGCGACGAATAGAAATCCAACCAATGGGTGAAAACAGATTTTGCCTCTTTCTTTTTTATATTTAGATTTATTTCTGAAAATTAACTAGTTAAGTAATGAAATATTACAAAAAATAATTAATCCAAGAATAGTTTTTTTATCTTGATGGGGTACCCCCATATTCTTATTAAAAATATATTTTCTAGTCACGAAAAAAAATACTGGTAATTTAGTTAAATGAAAATTTATTTTCATAAATAATAATGACTTCATTGTAAGATAAAAATTATTTTGATCTTATGTAACATTTCAATTGAACCCACCTCTCATATAAGAAACAATAAGAAATTACCTAGAACCCCTCTAACCAACAAGTTGCTTACGTAATACTTGGACAGCCTCTAATGAAGGATGGGAGGTGTTAAAAACTTTTTAAATCATCAACTTGAAAGTTAGTTCAACAATTTTTTAAAAATTCAGTACTTTAATTTTTTTGGCAAAAAGTTTAAAATAAAAAATTAAATAATGAAGGATGGGAGGTGTTAAAAGAATACTCTCAGATAAGTTTAAACATGAATCTACTTCAAAAACCAAGAATCCGACTCTATAAGAAGAGAAACTCAAAATCCACTTAAAAAAGTCTTGAATTAAAGTAAGAGATCTGAACCCTGAAAGTGGAATCCCTTCTAGCAATGATAGCCACAGAATCCAGCACTATTCCTATCAGGAAGATGAAACCAGAGTAAGGGTATGAGCCAAAGTAAATAAGAAAAAGAAAAAGAGAACAGCTGAAGTGTGTCTGAAGAGTGAGAGAGTAAAAAAACAAAAGAGAGACATAACGATGATGGGTGGAGCTGTGTTACTGGATTGCAGCCAAAGAGAGATGGCGCCACAATAATGAGCTTCATAACGTCGCGATTAATGACACATTGCACCGTCTCATCAAGAAGGAATGAGCCACTACGATAAACAGATATCCTCATAAAAAGGCAATTACGAAACCAAAATAAATGGGACTTTTGACTGCATACGAATTATCATAACTGCTTTAAAAGCCTTCTTATCATTTCTCTACAACTAATTTTAAATTCAACAGTTGAAGATCCATCTCTGACTCTTTTTCAAGCTGGAACCCAATTTTTGAAGTCGCTGAACTCTACCAGGAAAAAAAATTCAGCTATTATTCAACAGAGTGTAGATACTTCACTCGCTTCGCTCCAGTCTTTCTTTTCCAACTCTGACCTCTTCTAGCCACTTAAACTCCTTTTCTTTTTTTTTTTTTTCAAACTTATTCCACGTCGGACTGACCTAGAGAAACAGGACGACTTACGACTGTAAATAAGATAATAAGGGAACTGGCGTCATAGAGTTTCATGGCCCAATTCTCGAAAGAGGTAAAGTAGAATAAGGAAAGCTTACTAATGGCTTTGTTGACTGACCTGAAGAGGATTAAAAATTCCTCCAACTTGAAAAACATCAATTAAGTTAGAAAGCTTATGGCGGAGTTGTTAAAAAAGAGTTCAATTAGAAATGAGCCTGACACTGGAAAGTTATTGGCGAAAAATTGAAGCCTGGACGAATGACAGTCTCTTAGCATTGAGAACAGGTTGCAAAAGGACAAGGACTCGGCCTTGACTAGCTCTTTCCAAATGGGACAGGTGGTGTTCTTGCAACCGTCTAATTCGTAACCGTCGAATAAACCAGCATACTCCCCTTTCGTTCACGACAGTGGAGCTCGGCCTTTTCCTTTCTATATTCTTCCAGCTTTGCGACAGAGGCCGATAGTATCGACCGTGACCCGCAAGGAACTTGGCAGGTTTCCTCAACCTCAAATATATCTGTATTCTCTTGCCAGGATAGTCAAATCCATGTCCCTGTGGACGTTGACCTACCGCTCATCTGTTGCTCTCTTTTGCCGAAACGCGTCAAATTTGCATCATGGGGAAGTTCAAATTCACATGATATGGTAAGCTTCGGTCTCCAGAACATCCTATTAATAATTTAGTTAAACCAACTAAATCATCAAGGATTAAAATCGAGAGCAATCAAAGTGTTTTGAAATATGAGCAAGTCGGAGATAAATCGACTTATGTAAACCTTAGAACAACGGCCTTCAGTAACCGGAATAACCAGTCTGCTAATAATTAGAATTTAATAATAGAAGCCAATGGTCTGATTCCCCTCGAGAAATCCTAAAGAAAGATCGATAAGTATTCAAGGAATATTACTCTTTATCAAGTCAGAAGAACCAGCCCTATCATACCACAATCGGCTTCTCAGGTTTGTATTAATAATTTATTGCATTATATCTGAAAATCTTGTTTATCTGGAATCCAGCTGACTACATCACCGAACTCCGCAATTTTCTAGAGCATCTGTACTTGAGAATATCTCTATCAAAAACTGATGACGAGCCCAACGAGAAACTCGCTTCTGAGCAGAAGATGCGCACAACAGGGAGTGTAACCACGTCTCTAGGGATGAAGACTAACTTAAAATTCATACAATCTACGATACACGGCGAAACGTGATCGAGGTTTGAGGGGCTAGGGGTGTTTGTTGGGTCATCGAATCGCAAGCTCAAGTGAGGGTAGGGTTAGCTACGGAGAAAGAGGCGACAGGTGAATGACGTCAAAGCAGGCTCTCTATGACGTCAGAGTAATACCTGAATGCAGCGCAGCGAGTCGACGCAGGCCGGCAACTCTGCTCTCAAATCTGAAACTTTTCGACTATGAGCATTTTGCTGCATTATGACAAAAATCGCTTTGACAATAAAGGAGCTGATTGGTGATGCGGATGTCAAAGGATATTTAAAGTTTATATGCAAATGTATCCTAAAACTGCGACTTCTGTTGCATGAAAATGATGAAAAATATTTTCTTCAAAGTAATTTCCATTGTTATTTACACATTTTCCACACCTCTCCAGAAGGTGATGAATGCCACGCCAATAAAACTGTCCGTCTTTTGAAGCAAACCAGTTATCCAGACATTCTCGTACGAAGTGATGCGAACAGATGGTAATCTGATGAAACCAAGTCTGGAGAATAAGAGGCATGCACCAGTATTTCCCAACTGAACTCCTCGATCGTTTCCCTGTATGCGAAGGGGCATTAATCTATTGCTGCCTTTCGTTCAGTTCATGTGGAACCCATTTTCCGACTTTCTGAATCTTTCCTATTGCTTTCAAACGAATAGAGACGGTTTTCTGCGACATACTCAGTTGATCCGCGAGTTCTTGTTTGAGTTTGAGTATCGCCTTCATCCAGTAAGGCTTGCAATTCGTTTTCTTCGAACTTTTCGGGTGTTTTTCCATGATCTTCGTTTCTCCCATCAAAATTACCACTTCTGAATTTTTTAAACCACTCGAAACACTGTGTTTTGCCAAGAGTATGTTCGTCGTAAGTAGATTGGGTTGGAAGCTCTGTTCAGTGTTTTTACTTCCTAGCAGACGACACCGCTGTTTACTCGTATGCGTATTTTATGTTTTGAAACTAGAAAAAGATAAAATTGCGTATTTTTACAATTAACCACACACTAAAATCGAAAAATTAAAGAAATAAGGTTATGTGCAACTGTCATAACAAGACCAAAACAACACCTGACAACACTACTGCTAAGCAAGTACCTACGAATGCAAATATTCCTTTCAAAAACGACTGTTTCATTGTTTTCACTGCTCCAAATTATACGAACCAGCAAAAGTTAGGGCCCGAAAATTCTTGCAAAGGACCTGATGGTATTGTAACAGAGAAATATTCGTATAAACATTATTTATGGTTGAGAATTAAAGGAATCCTAAATCTCCATTATAGGTTTACATCTGAAAGATGTTTCAGTCATAAAAGTGGCAATTTCACTTTGTGGTCTGACTATTGTAGAATGGGACCTTCACACAGGGCTTCTCTTAATTGTTTAAAACTTTTCTCTTCTTCTAGAACCCACTTGAATTGTATTCCTTTCTTTAAAAGATTTGTGAATCCGGCTGTAACAAAGAATATATTTTGTTTTTTATTTCATTACATATTAACTCTTTTAATTGTGAAAACTTTGGTAGCTCCAGAAGGTAAAATACCTTTCAGCATGTCCAATTTTTGTACAATCATCAATTGTTGAGGAGGTTCCCACACGGAAATTGGTGCCTTGACCTATTTTGCTTCCTCTTCTTTTTCTTCAACTTTACATAGTTCGAAAACATTGATGTAGTATCTTTTGTAATTATCTTGTGAACTTTCTCAAATTTGATGTCTCGAATGTTGAAGAATATTTTTAATTTGGTGAAACAGATGGTAAACGTTTCCCCAAACATTGGGGAGCCAATCTTAATCTTGAATGAGTTAAAATTAGACCCTCCTAGTAAAGTACTTCCAAAAATAGAACTCTGCCTTAAAACTCGGAATTCCCTTCTACTAAGAGTTCTAACATAAATATTGAATTACAGATATCATGGAATTACACGTGTGAAGGATTGAGCATTTCGACTCGCGAAACGTGATTCCTCTTCATAGCCGCAAATCTTGGTGACGTCAACGCGAGTATTTGGATTTTTAGGTTAACGAGATCTATGCCCGAAGAGTGGAGGGCAAAGTTCGCGCGGCTGGTGACTGTTCTGGAGCATTTTCAGACTTGAGAGACGTCGATTTGACGACGAGGAGAGCAGCAGGCTTGGGGGAAATGTGGTGAGAAGGGGTCGCTAGGAAAGAGAGGAAATAGAGAGGCGAAAAAGAATGCGAGGAAATAGGAGAGACGAAGAAGTCTAGCAGCAGAAGAAAAAGGACAGAAAACGGGAAGGGAGCTTCATACGTCCATAGCGAGCTTCATGCGAAATATTCAAGGGGAAAGAGGAACGAAGAACGTGAACCGACGGAAAAGAAAAAAGAGAGAGATAGAGAGCATTTATCACCCGATTGGAAAATATTAACCCTTCCCTCGAGCTTAACTCGTGTGCCCTACTAACCGTTCCAAGAACGTTGACTGCACTTGCTACCGGTCTTCAACTCTTCACTGGTCATCCCCACCGGAAAACCGCGTGCTACTGCCGGTTGGAGCAAATACATTTGTAAACCAAAACGTAATTCTTCATCGGCTCCAATTTTTAAAGTTTCTTCGTTTGATTCCAATTCAGTTTTACAACTTGATTAACCTATAAGAAACTGCTCTTCAAATTGTCAGTTGTTATATGAATAGCAGAATTGCGTTTGCGAGATCGGGAGGACTTAATAAATTTCATGCCAATTAAAGCCGATTAGCACAGCTGCATCCTCAATTGGTTGAAATGGAAATGTTTTCTTTTTCATTTTTGTTTTTTTTTTAAACTAAATCCATAAATTAACGGCCTAAAAGTGTTTATTTACGGGATATTTTTTGTAAACAAAAACGTGAGAAAGAAAAATATTCCGAGTTGTTTCAGTGCGGTTTATGTCATTCTATTTCTATTTATCAATTCTAGCGACCCACACCCAAACAAATAAAACGGTTGTTATTGCAAAAAGCGAATTCCTCAATTTCTTTATATAATTAAGGGACTTTGCAAGTAATGCTAATTACTAAATTGTTATTATTAAATTAATGAATTTGATTTAAAAAGAGTTTTTTTTAATGTTTCCCACTTCTTTATTGCCCTTTTGACTTTTCGTATAATGGAAGTCGTGCATTGTTTGCTACTATAGGTATAAAAAGTTGGAGTCTTCCTCAAACATAAAGAGAAGATAAAAAATTAAAATGCAGTACTTCGTGCTTTTTTAGTTCATTTCCATAAACGAAGCAATTCACATAAATATTTTCTACCTCATATCTGCAAATGCGAAGATAAATACACAATACACATAAATATAGAATTATCTGAATCACAACTTTTTTGATAACGCTTTCTGTAATTAAAGTTATTTTAACTATTTACATGTGTTTTTTTTTTAATTTTAAATGAACTTCTATTTTATTTTACCTATCGAGTTTTGGAGTTTGCAGAATTCCTAAATTAGAACAGGAGTCACAACGTGTCAGAGCCGTGAATAAATTTTGCCATTTGCTTGGTATTTAGAACCTTTTGCATAAAAGATGGAAAATTTAAATTGCAATTTTCCAAGTGAATCAATTAGCCTCAGCTATCAAGCTTTAGTTTAATTTTGGTATTTGTACAAGTGCCATGAATCATTTACCGGGAATAGTTTCCTTTGACACTAAATTAGACCATTTCTGAAGGGTTTGCATTTTAATGATGAAGTCAAGTTTGACAAAAAAAAACGAGACTTGACGCAAGCATGAATTTTCAGTGGAACAAATATTGCCGATGATAATCGAAAATTGATGCTGACTCATGAAACAGCGAAAGTTGGAACATCTATGCATAATTTCTTCGAGAAGTAGATCTTAATTTCTAAATGTGAACGACTCTCTCATTTGCAAGATTTACTTCTGTAAATTTTCAGAAAGAATTTCCTATTTTTGATTGCCAATTAATTGCAACCTGTTTTTAATTTTCTGCTGGAAAATGTGAATCTCGGGGATTTATAGTGACTACTGTGCTTTACATATGTCCTCCGATATTACCAGAAAAAATTTTAGAACCAATGACAGGATTTGAAAGTGTAGAAATATTTACAAAAATCTCTTTGACCATTCCGCAATATTTTATGAAAATAACCGAAATATCACTTTATAAACTTGAATTAGAAAGAAGTTACTAAGAAAAATATCCTTAAAAGTTATTAAAATATCCTTAAAAACTTCTTTCTAAATTGGAAAACCAATTCTGCTTGAGAAAAAGTAAAAGATGATTCAAATCAATTTTTTGTCATGATAAATCATTCCAGATATCTAACTTTACAATTATTTATATACATAAATTACGTAGAACAATTTCGCACCACTTTTTGTCATATTGTCATCCCTCAAAGATAATCACATCTTTCTAAGTTCCTCAAATAAATTTCTTTTTACTTTCCGTATATAAAAGGAGTAAATCCACAAATTCGAGCAAAAAATATAAAGGGCTGAAAATCTTTGTCACTCTCTCTTGATTTGTTAAAAACTCCCACAGTGCGTCATCATTCCGAAAAGTCTAAAAAATCCATAGAATATCCAAGAAAAAGAGTCGATTAGGATTTTCGTCTTCCTGTGCTCCGAAAAGTACCGACAAGAACTTGCCTTCATATAATACTGAAACTAAAAAATAAGAATTCTAAGTGACTAAATAAACGAAAAACGAGACAATAGTTTCAAAAGTCGAAGTGACAGGTGAAGGCGGAAGAGAGCGTTGTACAGGGGAATTTTGACACGAGCTCGAACCGCCATATTGGCAGGTCCGACCCACGAATCGTACTATTTCACCTTCTCTTTTTTCGCGCGCTATTATCGCCGAATGTACCGGCCACAATAATCAACTCAGGTTGAACTTCGAATTTCGGATTCTCTTTTCTTAAGTCAAGGAAATTACCTGGGGCTCCTCGACGGAGCTACGCCACGTCTGTATCCAGTTAGAATCCCTAAAAGCCGCCCCTCGTCCCGCTGCTTCACGGTCTACTCCAAAGGGTTTGTTGCCTTAACGGCTTTTTTCACTTCGAGGTTTGCGAGCACAGCACAGCCACTTTTGCTTTTTCGATGGACTGCCACCGAAAAATCAAGAGATTTCGATGACAAATATCGAGATAACTGACGCGCACTGACGGCTCTAGGACCGGAACCGACCACTCAGTGCCGGCTACGTCCGATCGCACGACCCGAACTCCAAAATTCACTGATCAACGCCCTTGGGCGCGTTCCAATTTCAAAATTCTAACAATGGCGACTTTGCACTCCCGGTGAGAAAAGCTGAAAAGCGTAGAAAGCACAGAACTCGCGGAGCGATTGTTTTCATGGAGGCAGATCCGAACCAGTCGCGAATCGCATCGAGTGCAATCGAGTGCTCGCTCCTCAGTTCCTCACCTCTGCTCGCTGTGCTGCTACTGCTGAACGAAAGCGGGCGGGGCTCCTTGCTTCGAGCTTCGTAGACCCCGCACGACCAGGGACGTTCAAATTTATCAGGTAACCCTGTTTTTTATCGCATCAGTATTTTTTAATACATTTTT
>JAUESI010000002.1:522673-532796 GCA_032275145.1 Synergus laeviventris
TTAGCTACGAGGGAAAAGTAGTGAAGGAAATTGGGAAGAAAGTAGATAGTATTAGCTAAGAGGAGGAGTAGGGGGGAAGATGCTCTCCCTCACCCAACGACCATATCCTCTTATCATTGTATAGTTAGCCAGGAGGGGAAAATAGTGGAGGATATTGGGAAGAAAGGAGATAGTATTAGCTAAGAGGGGGAATAGGGGAGGCGGCTGTCCTCCTCTCAATGACCCTATCCTCTTATCATTATATGGTTAGCTAGGACGGGAAAATAGTGAAGGATATCGGAAAGGAAGGTGATTGTATTTAGTAGGATGGGGAATAAGCGGGGAATACGGATAATTCTGGGACGTGGTTCGAAGGAGGTAAGAGGGATAGTTGTAGTGGTTAGATATAGTTATCCAAGAGGGGGGAGTGGGAGGAGCTAAGGTAATAAGTAATAAATAAAGAGGGGGCATCAACTGGCTAGAATATAAAGGGAAGGAAGATATATAGTTAGGAGTAAAAATCATGATATGGTCAATCGTGGAGGGGGCTCCCCTTCTCCAATTATCATATCCTTCTATCATTATATGGTTAGCTAGGAGGGGAAAGTAGTGAAGGAAATTGGGAAGAAAGGAGATAGTATTAGTTAAGAGGGGGAGTAGGGGGGAGGATGCTCTCCCTCACCCAACGACCATATCCTCCTATCATTATATGGTTAGCTAGGAGGGGAAAGTAGTGAAGGAAATTGGGAAGAAAGGAGATAGTATTAGCTAAGAGGGGGAGTAGGGGGGAGAATGCTCTCCCTCACCCAACGACCATATCCTCCTATCATTATATAGTTAGCCAGGAGGGGAAAATAGTGGAGGATATTGGGAAGAAAGGAGATAGTATTAGCTAAGAGGGGGAATAGGGGAGGCGGCTCTCCTCCTCTCAACGACCCTATCCTCCTATCATTATATGGTTAGCTAGGAGGGGAAAATAGTGAAGGAAATTGGGAAGAAGGGTGGTAGTATTAGCTAAGAGGGGGAATAGGGGAGGCGGCAGTCCTCCTCTCAATGACCCTATCCTCCTATCATTATATGGTTAGCTAAGAGGGGAAAATAGTGAAGGAAATTGGGAAGTAGGGAGGTAGTATTAACTAAGAGGGGGAATAGAGGCGGTGGCTGTACTCCTCTCAACGACCCTATCCTCCTATCATTATATGGTTAGCTAGGAGGGGGTAATAGTGAATGAAATTAGGAAGAAGAGAGGTGGTAGTATTAGCTAAGAGGGGCAATAGGGGAGGGGTCTGTCCCCCTCTCAACGACCATATCCTCCTATCAGTATACGATTAGCTAGAAGAGGAAACTAGTGAAGGAAAGTATAGTATTCACTAAGAGGGGGAATAGGAGAGGGGGCTGTCCCCCTCCCAACTGACCATATCCTGATTTTTGCTCCTGATCAAAAAAATAGACTAAGTAGATCATCATATGATTAGTCAAGAGAAGAATGTAGAGAAGGATATCGGAATGGAGAGAGATACTATTAACTATGATGGGGAATAGTGAAAGGTGTAGGGCAAGGGTTGTGTGGTCAGTGTAGCCAGGAGAAGAACTACGAAGGAGGTAGAAGAGAAGGTGGACAAGAAGACGTATCATTAGTGGATCTTTGTGTAAACATTAGGTATGATGGATGGGGAGGGGGCAGAGGGGGAACCTGATGGGTCAGTAGAACACGTCAATGTATGGTCAGCCAGAGAGCCAGTAGTGCAAGTCCATCTTTAGTCAGACAAAAATTCTTAAATAGCTTGGATCTTTTCATACCGTAAAAAGACAATATTTGTGTTTCCTATTCCCTCTTTGTTGTCAACGTTGTAGATGAGAATCAGATTGAACCGAGAAATTACAGCACAAAACCTGCCTAATCGGTTACCCTTGTCAATATTGTTATGAGTTGTATGAGGGCGAACCACAAAAGGAAGATAGGGGTATTGGTTTGACAATCGTTCGTAGTCGGTGGGTAAGAGGAGTGGGGGGGAGTGGCGTCGCGACGCCTGCGCTTTGTCCTTTGCCTCCCGTGGTGGTGTTCGTGGTAGCTTCGGTCTTCGTGGTTGTCGAGGGACGTCGACTCATCGTGCCTCCTCCATACATTTTCAGTAGTAATCCGACCGAACGGCAAGTCGCCAAATACGCAAAACTCGTCGCGTTCTGGACTCCGACCCTTTCCAACTCGGAAAATCCCTGAAGAAGTCACTCATTTGCAGAATCCCCCTGACCTCATTGTGCTGTTTTTACGACCGATGTACTCTGTGATTAGTGAAAAGTGGGTTTAAATTAGGGTAGAGGAGGGAACAGTAGTATTTGGATAGGCGAACCAGAAAGTGGTTCAGAAATAGTTCAACAATAGTTGAAAGTAGTTGAAAGGGAGTCGAAAGTTTAGTTCGAGATGATTTGTTTTGCATAAGATTGTTTGGACTTGGTTTGTTTTGAGTTCGTTTTGATGTTAGGGTATTAGACTTGTTGTTTACAACAGGTGTTCAGGAATAGGCTAGGAGAAGTGAAGAAGTGATTAGGATTTGCAGTAAGAGATGAGGTGAAAGATTGATGGAGTGAGAATTGGGTAAGGAAGAAGTAAGGAGATCATCAAGCACCATTGATAATCTGTGGACACCAAGAATTATGTGTTTGATACCAAAACAAAGGATTTGCAGATGCACTCTTGGATCCTTTTGCCAATGACCCATTCCCAGGACTCCAGGAACAGTCCCATAATTCCAACTTGTCTTTTTTGGATAAAGAACTCGGGAGAGGGTCGGAATTCTTCCATCTCGAATCTCTGCGTAATTTGTCTCGTGGAGGATGACGAGGATGAAAGAGAGTGCGAAGTCTTACGGAAATAACTGTCCCTGAGGTCGAGCGGAATGCACAGCTGACTGGAGGAAAGCGGAGCATGATCAACGAGGACGCTCTTCTAGCAGGCAAACAAAGTCAAAACCTTGACTTTTGAGTGAAGCCATTGATCAAATGATTTAATCAACTGGTGATTTGGAAAACATTCAAACTTGTTTCATTTGTGTTTCTGGATTCATTTGGTCAGCAGAGACTCTGATCTGCATCAATTTCTGGACCAGCAAGCTCGCTTTGACAATCTCGAATTTGACTTTCTGCAACAATTTCGCATTCTACTCATCTGGATTTGATCATCAGCATTTGATCATTTGGATCTGAACCAATCCGAAAGACACCAACTCCCAATATAAAAATTCGCAATTCGACTGCTACAACGTGCCTTCTTTTCCTCTCATCTAAGACGCCTTTTCCAGAGGAAGATCCTGCCTTCCTCTTCAGTGCCTGTCAAGAATTCGGACCTGGGATGTCATAGACGACCATCTGCCAAGCTCCGGGACAAATTTCGGCTAAACCAGACCTGGAAATGTTCGAGAGGCCCACCTCGAAGTGCCTCCTGGACCTCCAAGGAAACTCTCGAAAATCGGTGACTCCGGAGGTATTTCGAGAACTGGATCCTTGGAGAACCTCGGGATTGGTTCAGGATCGAAAAAGGGACAAAGAGGTTCAGAGGTTGGACCGATTTTTGGATTACCCAATGCCCTTCGATTGCTAAATCTCTGCTAAGTTCAGTATGGTGGGAAATGATAAATTTGAGATGATAGGGTACTGTAGCCCTGACTTCGGAGATGCTGCATCTTTTAGGAGAGCTTGAGAAGAAAAAAAAGGGGATTAAAGATGGGGATCAATCAAGGATCAAGGGAAGGGGGTGGAACTTGGATTGTAAATAAAAGAAGGATGTGCAAAGGATATGGTACCAATATATAAGAGTTAAAAAGTTAAAAAGAGGGGAAAGTAGAAACGAAGACCAATTTTGAGTAGGTTTTCGAAAACTAGAAGTTAGGAGTTAAGAGGAGTTAGGTGGCGAGTTAGGCAAACGGACAAATCAAACTTTTTACATTCTCATGGTATATTTAGCATTGAAAATCAATTTTTCGATTAACGATTATGATATTGTATAATAAGGTGACGCTTATCGTTTCTGCGCTTTTTTACGGAATAAACTTGGACCAAGGATACATAGGTAATCGATATTATCGTCCGATTTTCGCAACGAATTTTTATCTCCGCGCTTGATAAACCGATAGTCAAATCTCTCTTCTTGTATCTATATCTCTGTCGCGCTATTCGCTGTGTCTTTCTCTATCATATCGGTATATGCTACTCTCTACTCAGTGGCTTATCCAAGCGAGATAATTATTAGCCTAGCGTTCCGAACGGTTTACTAAATTACTAATTACATTGTATATTGTGCTCAACTCGTGCTGTGCTTTTTATACCGTGCCCTCGTGACTCGTCGCGAGTGTGTTATAGTGCTTAGTGATAACGATTCGCAGTTAGTTCCGGGCCCAGCTGTCTGGGAATTATCCTGAGATGCCTGTTAGACGAGGTCATGTGGCACCCAGGACAACTATCATCGAAACCATCATTAGGAAATTTGACACTCATGGTGAGACACTTTTTCACTTGGGATATGGACAGAAAGAAAAATTACCATTTTCCTTTAACATTTCCATTAACTATGATTTCCATTTAGAATTATTTTCTTTTAGAATGATTTCCCTTTACCATTTCCAATTACAATTCTATTGCAATGATTTCCCTTAACCATTTCCTTTTATCATGATTTTCCTTTCTATTGCCTATTACCATTTCCATTTACCATTTTCCTTTACCATTTCCCTTTACCATTTTCCTTTAAAATTTCCATTTACTATGATTTCCCTTTACAATGAGTTTCTATTGCAAAGATTTCCCGTAACCATTTTCTTTTATTATGATTTTCCTTTGCCATTCATATTACCATTTCCATTTACCATTTTTTTACAATGATTTCACTTTACCATCTCCCTTTACCATTTCACTTTACCATTTTCCTTTAACGTTTCCATTTACTATGATTTCCCTTTACCATGATTTTCTTTTACAATGATTTCCCGTTGCCATTTCCATTTACCATTTTCATTTACCATTGCCTTTTACCATGATTTCCCTTTGCCTTTGTCATTTCCCTTTACCATTTTCCTTTAACCTTTCATTTTACCATGATTTCTCTTTGCCATTTTCCTCTTCGATGATTTTGATTTACCATTTCCATTTACCATTTCCTTTTATCATGATTTCCCTTTGCCATTTCCCTTTACCCTTTCCTTTTACAATGATTTCCCTTTGCAATTTCCCTCTTCGATGATATTGTTATACCATTTCCATTTACCATTTCCTTTTACCATGATTTTCGTTTACCATTTTCCTTTAACCTTTCCATTTACTATGATTTGCATTTGCCATTTCCCTCCAAAATTTTACTTAAACATTTCCATTTACCATGATTTCTCGCCAGAATGATTTTCTTTTACAATAATTTCCCTATACCTTTACCATTTTCCTTTAATATTTCCATTTACTATGATTTCCCTGTACAATGATTTTCTTTTACAATAAGTTTCTTTTATAATAATTCCCCTTGACCATTTCCTTTTATCAAGATTTTCCTTTGCCATTCCCCTTTACCATTTCATTTTACCATGATTTCCCTTTGCCACTTCCCTTTACCATTTCCATATACCATGATTTCCCTTTCTAATGTAAAGAGCCATGGTTTATGGCTCTTTTTATGAAAGTTGATATATTACTGATTTTCTCGGAAACTATCACTCGTAGTCAAAAAATTCTTTCAATAAAAAATGTCTATTTCTATGAGATCTACAACTTTTGTTTAAAACGTTTTTTTAAATGTTGCATATTAGCTGGCATAAACGCAAAAACCCATAATTTCTATGGTTTTTTCATTTTTTCACCTTGAAAGTCGACTAGTCTTCAATTTTCATTATCATATTCATAATCAGCGGATCAAAATACATAGGTATACGCAGTTTCGAGAAAATTGAAGTTGAACGCTTTTCAGAAGTTTATTCAAATTTTTTTTTTTTTCATTTGTAAATATCTAACTCTTTATGATGGATTGAAAAAATAAATTTTAATCTAAGGATCTATAAATATCAGCTCTGAAATAAATTTGTTTAATGTACTACGCTAGTAATTTGTTGAAATTCACCAGCAGGACGTGATATTCGACTCTTTTATCATAATAATTCCTGTTAGGTCAAGGTGAGCTCACCAGAGTCACACTTGCAATTGGATTCGATCAATTTTGTACAATGTGCATGTCTAAAATGACTTGTAAACCCACCTGTTATTGTTCATACACTTTGTATTTTACATTCTACTCTCTTGGCAAAAAAGTTTCGTATTAAAATTTATTCCAAAATTTTCCGACTCATTCCAGAATTTGTATCCCATCAAGAATAAAAAAAAACCACCTTGAAAAAAAAAATTAAAACCAAAATACACTATATAGTTGCATTTAATTGATTTCTTTGATATCAGGGTTGGGCATATTGACTAAAAAAAAATGTCAAAAAAGACCAATTGCAAAATATTTTGTTCGTACTGCAAAAGACGTTACAAAATCACCAGTTTCATAAAAACTCTTCACAAACAATTTAAAAATAATAAATCCCAACGATTTCGCGAGGATAAAAGGACCGCTTTCTTGCTTGACGTACAAATTCCGAGATCGAAATCAAGTCGTAGAGAAGAATGTGGAACGTCAGGCAGCGAGCCAGAGTTCCATTTTCAATATTATTTAAAATATCCCGAGAAGCGTGGCTCCTAAAGTGGTGGGGGGTTGAGGGGGGGGGGTAGACGAACTAGAATTGAAGGGTGGGGGGGGGCAAGAGAGTTTGCGAGGAAAAAACGAATAGGGTTCTTGAGAAGGGGTGGAGCTGGGGCGACTAAATGGAAAATAGTGCCCCCCCCAACTGCCCCTCTAACAATGAGACAATGGACTTCAGCGGCAATATCCATCGGAAAATGCCCCAAGTCTTCTTCGGGGTGCTGTAGAATGTCCACTGCGAGTCAAGAATGGGTGGGGGGGGGAAGAGGGATTGATTGCACGAAATGAACAAAACTCGAGTTTTAAATTCTCGTGAATTTAAGAACGGGCAATGTCACGAAAGCGATTTAGGATTTGGATTAAATTCTGTCAATTTAAATTCAATTCCAGCAAGATGAATATTGGAAAAAGGGCGTAAATGAGAGCGCTTATGTCGAGTTATACATTTTGGGTGCAAATGGCGGAAATATTCCCTGAATTTTATTTCCAAGAATTCTTCATAATATTTTTATAATTTATTGTAATATTCTCAGGAACTTATTCCCAAGAATTTCCATAACTTTTCTAGGTCTTTATTCTCGAGATTTTTCCGTAAAAAGTAAAAAGTTCATTTCCAAGAATTTCCCATAGATTTTCCTGATAATTTACGATAATATTCTCAAGAACTTATTCTGAAGAATTTTCTATTCCTAAGAATTTCCCATAATTTTTCCTAATATAATTTACTAATCTGAATATAATACTCCCTAGATCTTTATTCCCAAGAATGGGGGGGGGGGGATTCACGAAATGAAAAAAACTAGAGTTTTAAATTCTCGAGAATTGACGAATGAGGAATAAATTGAATTGAATTCTGTCAACTAAAATTTAATTCAATAGCAATTTGCATATTTGAATATAAAATGAAATATACGTGTAAAAGAAGAAGTGGAAAATTAGGCCCGTCATAAATTAATTTTATAATAATGTGTTGCATAATGTAAATTCGGAGAGGATTTCATTGGAAAAAGGACGTAACGGGGAGCACTTACGTAGAGTTACACATTTTGGGAGCAAATGGCGACTGATTTGTCACGAAATGCGTCAATAGAGGCAAACTAGCAATTGTCAGTTGTCGGAATTGACGAGACTGTGAGTCAAAATGCAAGAGAGGAAAATATACATGCATTTGTGAGAGACTCACAAAAGCCTCCAGTGCACAACTTTCAACAATGTCGAGGCAGAGTGGCTGGCCTGATTTGCGAATGACTAGCCTGCGAAATGCCTAAGACTCCGATTGGCTACAATTCCACGTCAGAGTGGCCCTCAAACGAAAAATGCAATTTCACCGCCTTTCAAAATAATTTCCAACAATTTTGCATTATTTCAATTTTCTTTCCACATCTGTTATTTCTTTCTTTGTTAAATTCTAAGAAATTCGCATTGGAATTGTTTATAAGACTGATGGAAAATTTCAATAAGGGAGTCAGTCAGTTTTGCGTTATAAATTTTAGGCTCTTTAAACTGTTGATGAGTGCCAAATGGTTTCACTTATTCCAGACGATTTGGCAAACGTCGTCACTAAAATGGAGCTGTTATTATGATACTTTCTTCAGTCAGAGAGTGTTGCACGAAAATGATTGTTTCTTATATGAACTGCTAATTTCCTCTCTTTGAATTTCATTTCCAAACAATACGTTCTTCAAAACTAAATTTCATGAGATTGAAGATGGTTTTGTCCTTTTCTAGCATATTGCACCATCTCTTTTGTCCTATCTCTCTTGTGGTCACGTGACAAAAGAGATGGAGCAATATGCTAGAAAAGGACAGAACCACCTTCGGGTCCAGGTTATAGGTTCAGTTCACGTTAAACTTTAATATCTCAGATGTTAAATATTTGTGCGTGCACCTAAAGTTGGCTTCCTGCGCGCGCAGTTTTACGTTTGCGACTGCATCATCAACGACTTTGGTTCCATAATTGATCGCGCTATTGATCATAATTGAGATTATCCGTGGATACCAAGTGTGTATCTGTTATACATTATAAATACTTAATATCGTGATTCTCGCATAGTCCTGTGAAGCTGTAAGTATTAATTTTCGATATCTAAGTGCAAGACGATGTCTAAAATATTTTGCCGAATCTGTAACCTAAACAAATTAAACTTGTTAGAACTATTACACTTTTTTAACCTAATTCGTTATAATATACTTTTTCGCTAAATTTGTCGACGATTAGAATCTTTTTATTTAATTTATGGCAGTAATGATTTGGATACAGTAGGCAGTTTACGTCTTGGCGGTGAACTTCCGATATTTTATGGGCAAATCAAAGAAATTTAAACATCTCATCGAACGGAAAATGTATTAGTTTATATTGTATAGATGAGAATAGGCAAGAGATAGGCAAGAAAAGAGAAGTGGGGATTGAAAGAGATAGGAGTGAATTTAGATTGATAAGGAGATAAAAAGGGATGGACTGGAATTGGCGAGAGATATGAAGAAATAGAGAAACGGGGATTAACAGAGATAGGAGTGAATAGAGTTTGTAAAGGATATAGAAAGGTATAGAAGGTATACAAGAGATAGAAAGCGATAGAGAATTGGGTACTGAGAGAAACAGGAGCGGACTGTGATTGACAAGCTGATACAAAGAGATAGAAAGAGATAGAGAAGTGGGAGTTGAAAGAGATAGGAGCGAATTGTGATTGACATGAAGATAGAAAGAGATAGGTGTGGACTGTGACAGACAAGGAGATAGAGAGAGATAGACAGGAATAGACGAGAGCTAGAAAGGAATATAAGAGTGGGGATTATAAGAGACAAGAGCGAATTGAGAAGGACAAGGAGCTAGAAAGTTATAGATGATAAATAGGGAGGAATAGAGAAATGGAGATTGAAAAAGATAGGAGCGAATTGACATTAATAAAGGGATAGAAAAAGATAGAATAATAATAGGTGAGAGATAGGAAGGAATGGAGAATTGGGGATTGAATGAGATAGAAGCAATTGAGATTGACAAGAAGATAGAAAGAGATGGACAGAAATAGGCCAGAGATATAAAGGGATAGAGAAGTATGGATTTAGAGAGATAGGAGCAATTTTAAATTACACGGAGATAGAAGAGATAGATTGGAATAGACGAGAGATAGACAGAGATAGAGAATACAATTGAAAGAGATTGTTGGAAAACCCTAAATTTCCAGCGTGGGAACGAAAGTCACCACAGATACTCCCACTGTGGATGTGAATTGAAATGGAGATGGAAAGAGATAGAACCGAATTGAGATTGTGAAGAAGATGGAAAGGGATAGAGGAGTGGGGATCGAAAGAGATAGGAGAGGACTGTGATAGACAAGGAGATACACAAGGAGAGAGAGAGAGAGAGAGAGAGAGAGAGAGAGAGAGAGAGAGAGAGAGAGAGAGAGAGAGAGAGAGAGAGAGAGA
>JAUESI010000002.1:581465-595123 GCA_032275145.1 Synergus laeviventris
CTCTGGTGTTTACAGACAAGTTTTGGAAGCTTTCATTTATCGATTTCATGCTTTTTTAGACTTTTGAAATTTGGATTTCTATTGGAGGCTATTGACATCTTTTTCGGTTGATCTGTTTTTGGAACTTGAGATTAGACCACAACTTCCGGTACAGCAGATGGGAAATTTCTCGAGGCAGACTTATGATCGAGTCAATATTTTTCTCGCCCTATTTCTGATTTTTATAGCTGACTGGACTTTTATTTATAATTCAGAGTTTACCAGACCGTGTCAAGCGTGCTTGAAATACAGCTATTCGCTATTTAATTCTCCAATGGTAGTAATTCATTAAAGGCACATTGCAACTCAATTTTCAAACTTATCACAAGGTATGTGAATTTCTCTGGTGATCAGAAATTTTCAGAGAAATGGAAAATTGTATTGGAATTCCAGAGGTTGAAAAGCATTCAACTATTTTCAATGAGCATCTGTGGTATGCAATATAAGCTTTTATGACGAACTACAGATTTTTGGAGTAATTTCTTTAAATTATTTTGCAATGGAGTGAATTCTGGAAATAACGAATTAATATTGAGTAAGTAAAAGCGACAGTTGATATCCTGTGAACCCATTCTGGAATATATAGAGATAACACGATTTATCGAATCTAATATTGATGTCCATGCCAATACGGCATCTGATATTTCCCTGGAGGTCTTTCTGGCACAGGCACTGGAAATCCAATCAAGGATTTCAAATTGACGCTAAACTAGCCTAACTTCATTATTTTTAAAGGTAATCTAAAGGTTATGTATGATTTAGCTGAAGATTCCACTCTCGCGCTTTCACATAAAATAAGATATATCGCGTGGGCGAATAAACGTACGATTACTTATACATACAACTACAGGAGTAAATGGACACCGATGAGTTGTCACGCGTCGCCGAAGAGATTCTCGCGAGAGCGGATGTTTTCTGAAAGCAAGCACAAAATCAGTCACTGGTTTCTGTGGTGTAAACGAAAGCTATAAGCTCCTATTTAGTTTAGTTTTGCCGCGCGATTGAGAGCGTGTGGCTGCAGTAGTAGCCGTTGATTTCCTTCGCCTCGTCTCTCCGTTGTTCAAAATAGAACATCGAATGAGATCCGCTGGAATTCGTTGCAGTCACCTCCGGCCTCACATTTTGGGTCATGAACTCCAAAACCTAACTATGTTTACGATTTTTATTCACCATTGCAAAATCATCCTCTCACATCAGTGAGAAAATCCGCCTCTCCATGAATTCCGAACCTAGTACACTAATTGCAAAAAATTTGTATGCACATGCAACTAAATGTACATTTTAAACAGTGTTTCGATTTCCTCTCGGGGAGAAAATTTAATGGACGAGTGAAATATTAGGAATCTTGTGGTTGATTATTGACGCCTTGGGTGGAGGATGACTTTTGCATTTGTCGTTAAAATGCCGGCTCCAGGAGTGCATCCTTATCTCTCGAAAGGGAAAAACCAGAAGGCATTCAATTCCGTCCTGACGACGGTAATCAATGTTTGTATTCTTTTTATTTATTATAACAAAAAGAGTCTAAATCTTTTATAGTTTTATTTTATGTTTATGTTGCACCCCTACCTTCGACTTTTCCCTATACAAAATCCTACGTAAGAACCATTTAATTTAATTCCTTAATGATCTTGCGAAAAAGACATGCGTGTCAGGAATCAGAGTCGAAATTAAATTAATCGATTCATTAATTCACAACTCACGAGGTTATTTTACATAAAAACCTTCAATAAATAGCTGAATACTCGAAAATCAGCAAGTCGCCAACCACATGTCACAGATAGGCGGCCGCCATATTTCATCCTTTGTTCCCATTTGTTCCTTCCAATGTTTCATTTCCACCGTTTCAACGTGAAATTGTTCGATCCTTAGCAGACGACGCACGAGCTCATGCTTTCTTCCTCTAGCAACAGTAACGAACCTATTGATAGAGGAAGAAAGCATGAGCTCGTGCGTTGTCTGTTAATGAGCCGAAAAATTCCCGTGAAAACGGTGGTCTATAGGATCCTTTATAGGCAATATACAGGAATATACAGAAATTCACATTAACAGGGCAAATTTCTTCACTGGTGAAGGAAAAAGAAAAGATTTTCTTCGAGCTAAACCGAACAAAGAAAATCTTGAGTTCCTTCGTAGAAAGTTTCGACTGAAAACAAATAATCACTGAAGAGAAGAAAAGAGTCCGAATTGAGAACCAATGCTTGACATATATTGAAACTTCTATAAACTTGAAACTTTTTCTTCAAAGTTTGCTACTCCTATCAAAAAAGTATTCATCAGAAATTTTACACAGATAAATTGAATCCCAATTTTATTGCTTCAGAAAAGCACAAGTCTCAATAAGGCGACCTACAAACTTCCTAAATTGATAGCTATATATATAGAGAAGTAACTAGATATTTTTCGTTAGATAGAATATATTCGTTCTATTGTGATCAATTTTCCTGGTTTGAATGGGTTGGCACTGAAAGAACACAATTTCACACTTCCGGACTCTTGCTCTCGATCACCCCTTCTCTGTGTGAGTAGGTGTAAATTGAGCGCAACAGGATTAATCCAATATAAATTACAGCCGATCCGATGCGCAGCTATTATAATCCAATTCACAGGAATCTAAAAATGAAAACCACTGACTTGTTATTTAAAACTAGAATATGCAAACTCCTGTCGTGTTTGCAACTTTGACGGCAACTTCCGGAAAGCGAGAGCTTTAGTGAACATGGATTATTGATGTAACCTATTTTCAAAGTTTATAGTGCTTTGGAAAAAGGTTAAGGGAGCAGATGATAGCCATGAATGTTAATATATATCGTAAATCAAACTTTGCGCTTGTTTGGGAACTGGGGACGGAAATTAGATTCTGTAGTGAAATTGTATATAAATTCGGACGAAACCTGATTTCCTGGGATTTTTTTAAAGTGAGTTAAAATGACCTATTATATATTTGGTTTCTTTAAAAAAAATCGTAACAAGATTTTCTTTCTAGTGTAAATATCGGCGAGTGGGTTCAACGCCTCGGCAACAAGTTACTCCCACCTCTGGCTTCCAATTTATTGACCGAATGTAATTCTCAAGAATTTTATTCTCGGCTGCGGTTATAACAATGTTTTCATATAATTCACATATTTAAAAAAGAAATAAATAAAAGTTCCCATATGTTCTCTTTTTTTAAATAAACTATATATTCATGATGATTTATTGGAAATATTTTCTGGTCGATCGAGACTTAGGTTTTAGAAACTAGCACAGAATGATTTTTTTTCTCATTGTTTGAACTCTGCCGTGTCTGTGGGTCATTGGAACGAGAATTGCGGGTCATGGGTCGTAGTCACGATTTCTTGAGGCACCTCTGCCAGGTACCAGGTAGAACATGAATAAAACATGTTATATCCGGTATTTGTAGATTCAATTGATTGAATACTTAAGTTTAGTTGCCTCAGAAATGTTGATGTTAGGAAAAGCTGACCCGAACCTGCTCTGGCCCAGACTAGATATGCTGGATTTGGGTAAAATTCGACATTTAAATACCCTACTTTTTTACACTGGGAAATTTACATTTCAAAGTAGACTGCAAATTTGTAGATTTGAAACTTTTTAGATTGGAATCTAGCTAAAGGGGTAGAATCAAGTAGAGACCTGGAAGGATTAAACAGGCCAAGTTAATCGAGATTAGAGACTTCCGCACCTCGATCGTCGATATGAAATCCTAGGAGGTTGTTGTTGCTTTAAGAGTCTAAGTTCTAAGCCAGGTCGTGAGGCAATGTTGGCCAAAATATGGCGAAGGGTGTGACGAAGGCGGTGCCTGTAACCTATAGTTCTATTACTTATAGGCTCCAACTACCTCATGCTAATCGAACACCACCCTAGTTGCAGCCCGCAATGCATCAGTGTGAATCGAGCCTCGAGCGAGGTTTCTTCATTCTCAACAATACAAATTTATAACTTTACATTTAAAAAAAAATTAATTTAAAGTGAAATGAACATAATAAATAAAGTGCAATCAGCAAGTGAGGCAAATATGGAACACTTTAAAAAGGGGATTAGTGAAAAGCGGATTACGGCGAAATGGAAAAGATCTCCAATGATTGATGAGAAATTAAAGTGATTCCTAGTGGGATTTTTTGTATTCATTTATATAGGATTGTTTTTGATGGCGGAGAGCTCTATCAGTGACTCGAAACGCTTCTGTGCCAGGCAGGTCAGCAACCGAGAATGAATGAAGCAAGTTTTTGAAAAGATGCAAAAATGTAGATGCACGTGCTGGTATTATATTCAGTGTCAGTTGGCAGGAGAAGATAATGTGATATTGTAAAGTTCGATCTTATTGTTTCAATGTAACACCCCGATAATATATGCAAAAAGCTGTTTCTAATACGAAATGAGTTGGTTTTTTTTTAAACGGAGGGAAATTTTTCCCTTCTATAACTGCAGAAATATATTATTTTCATTTTCATTATAGGTGCTGTCTCTCGGTGCTGACGTTCTCCCAGATTACAAACTTCAATCTCCAAGAGTCCATAAGTGGACTATATTGCATTACTCACCCTTTAAGGCCGTTTGGGATTGGGTAATTCTTCTTCTTGTGATGTACACTGCAATTTTTACACCTTACGTTGCTGCATTTCTACTCGCCGAACCGGATTATAACAGAATCAAGAGTAAAAAGTACGGCGAGGATCCGATTGTCATCATCGACTTGATAGGTTAGTAATAAACCTGTTAGTTCTCTTCAATGTATCAAAAAAATATTTTTTTTTACAAATTTGAATGATAATTTTGCAGTTGACGTCACATTCATCGTGGACATCCTTATAAACTTTCGCACGACCTTCGTCAATAGTAACGATGAGGTGGTTTCCCATCCAGGGAAGATAGCCGTCCATTACCTCAAAGGTTGGTTCATCATCGACCTTGTGGCCGCCATACCTTTCGACCTTCTGCTCTTCGGCTCTGATACGGACGAGGTAAGTCTCTTCTAATCCCCTTTCCACCTTGAAACATTTTTCGAAACGAGGGACTATTTCACAGAAGGCACGTCAATTAATTTTTGAATAAAAAAAAATGTAAGAATTTGATATTCATATCTAAATTTAGGTTTTTCTTAATATAATATTGAAAAATTTATTGAAGCCATTACATTTTTTTTTATTTATTGAATTTTATTACCTTGTATATAGTTTTGATCCAAGACTTGGCTTCTGGCTGAAAATCATCCCGGGTGTTATTTCAAGAATGTCAGTGTTAGTTCGTAAGCCCGATAGGTTGACATGCCAAACCTAAGATGTGTGTCCATAGATGTCTTTTACCGGATTGGCGCTTAGTACTTATATTTTATTCCTTACTTTCGATATTCCTCGGTGTTGAATGATTTTCTCATTGGAATTAAATCAGTGGAAATACACGTTATTCATGTTCAATTCCATTATACGTGTAAGTACAACATTCCAGGCAATCTTCTCTAAAACAAGAAAAAACAATTTTTTAATTAAAAATCTACCTATACTAACATAAGAAACAATTAATATTCGAAGAGTAATTTAATTTCTTTTAATGTTATACTTACTCGTAAATGATAACTGAATAAAGACGTGCAAAAATACTCCAGCCAACAGAGTGCAAATAAAATTAAGTTTTTTCTGAGAACCTCTTCTATCCCCTCAATTTCTCTGGCGTTAACTTTACTAATTTTTCGAGACTTTCTTTCCCTTCATTACTTTAAAAAATCAACTTTCGTTACTTCAGTCTTTGTATTACCATACATGTTGTATTATATTTTCAAAATTTGTTATAATCTCTCGCGCTTATCATTAGTAAGTGGTAACTTATTCTAGTAAAATAGAAAATAGTTCTTGATAAAATGAAAAAAATCGAAGTCGATTTTGAAATTAATACACGACGATTGCAGTCAACCTAGACGAACGAAGTTTAACCTCAGTTTAACATTTTCGTAGCTCGGCTTGGACAAGGATGAGGTTAGTCACAGCCTGACTTTTGTGTTTCAACGCAGATCTGATAATCAGTCTTACAATAAATCCACTAAACGCCACGAACTTTTTTGTTTCCCACTACACAAGACACGTTTATATTCTTTATGTACTAATATTATACATACGCTATTATGACCACATCACCAATTCTCAAAATCTTCTGCACCGTTTCATGCGTTACTAAAAGGAGACGATATCTTGAATATCTCTTGGTAAATCAGAAAAAACCAATTAGAAAAATAGTATTTTGGAAAAAGTTAATTTTTTTAGTACTTTCTAGTTTTTTCTTCCAAAATTAATTTATATTTTAGGCCATGATCGCAAGGCCACACTTAAACTTAACCTTTAAAAAAGCAGCAAGTCTGGCGCGAAATTCAAATTTTTTCTCGTTTTAGAAGTTTAAATTATACGTTAAATTTGTGAACAGAACCAACAGCCTTTTGTATTTGGTAACAGAAAAGTTTTACTCCATTTTTTTCTACTGATACTCTCGTGAGTTTTATTGCAGTGGATAGTCATTTTTCAATTTGGGATTCTAAGGCTTTTCTCAACTCTGGATTATTCTAGGGATTTATTCGACTTCATGTCGAGAAACAGATTTCCAGACGCGGTCGGAAAGAGAAGATATATGTGTACACACGTAGCTTTAAAGGGTTACTCATTTACATTATAAGGAAAATAAATCACGCACCACTCGGGAGTTAACTGGGTCAGTGAAATCGAGCGAGTAAGGGAATGTACTCCTTCTCCTAAAACAGTATCTGTACTATCCTATTAATTTTGTTTAATGATTTTTCTAAAAAAATGGAGTATAAAATTTCTTAACGTGTATTTAAAAAATAGTAATAATTAATAGATAATTAAAATATTAATAAAAAATATTACACAAGCAAAAATCCTAATTCCGCATAATATAACCAAGACACTGATACGATGCAAAAGAAAGTAGAAAAAGGTACACGGCGTTTATTGACGAGTATGTAAGCTTTTGAAGATTTTCTCTTGAGTAATTTGATTTCGTTAAGCCTCCGTTAAGTTGAGGATGACTTACTTTAATTCTCTTAAGCTTCTTTTGCAAAACTGTACAGCTTTGTACCGTTTGTACTATCCATGTAAACCTACCGATCGATCGATAGATCAATCGACTTATTTCGAGTCTGCTCTATTCTACGTCTTCTGCCTCTCTCTATCTATATTTCTATTTATCTATTAATCTCTATAACTTTATATCTATATTTTTTATATACCTTTATATCATTATTTATATAGCTCATCAAAGTCTCTCTCTCTCCCTCTCTCTCTCTCTCTCTCTCGCTCTCTATTTTACTTTTGATAATTGCTTTCTCTCTCTATCGCTTCAGTGCTTTGTCTTCGTTATACTCCTGATACATTAAAATACGTCTTACAATTATTTAATTAATCAATTCACAATTAGATGATTAATTAACTGAAACATTTTAGTCATCTGCATGATAGCAATCGAGTCTACAAAATTTTCTGTTGTTTAATTAGAATAGAATTTAATCCATTATACCCTGCCTATTTTTTTCAGAGTCTCAACAATTTGAGAGAATATCCGAAAATCTATAAAGAAAATTTTTAAATAACCAATTCAAATTTCACGCCCTAATTGGAAAGTTTCACTTAGACATTTTTAGACAAAAACAATAAAATAATTTTCAAATGTAAGATATTTTCTTAACTCCTTTTCTCTCGGAAAATATGATGAGACTCTCCTTCATAAATATTCGAGTACACTCTGAGAATACCAGTCTATGGAAATTTCTTTTTTAGTATTATCAGTATCAATTTTCTGCACTTATGAATAATTCAATTCATTTTTTACAATATGTAAATCATAACGTTGGATCATACTCCCAACAGACTCCCAATACAAAATTGAAAAACTGTGTTTCGAATATTCTCGGATATTTATCTCCTTTTCAATCCAACTTTATTTTTGTCAATTTTTTGGCTGCTGAAATTATAATCAGGATTTTTATCAATTTATAACTAAATGATAAAAATTGTGATAAAATCCTCTCCTGTAGAAAACAATTTATTAGTATTGCGATCCATTCTACTGAAATGGTCTCAAGGTATTTTAGTAGCTTTTTCAAGTTGAGATTAATATTTTTCTGAATGCTGAAAAATGTTTTTTTAATTTGCAAGATCTTCTTGAACTTTTGAATCGCAAATCTGAACAATAGAAACTAAAAAGGTGCTCAAGTGCGTTTCGAAAATGGACATGGTTTTTTACAGACAACAACTCTGATTGGACTGCTGAAAACTGCTCGTCTTTTAAGATTGGTCAGGGTGGCAAGAAAAATTGATAGGTATAGCGAATATGGGGCTGCTGTTCTGCTTTTGCTAATGGCTACATTCGCCCTCATCGCTCATTGGATGGCTTGTATTTGGTAAGAAATATAAAAAAAAATCTTTTATAATTTTCAAAATCATGTTTTACTATTTCATTCTGACTTTTCTGATTTAGGTATGCGATTGGTAACGCCGAAAGACCTTCCTTAAAAAGCAAAGTAGGGTGGTTAGATATTTTGGCAAATGACACTCATCAATTTTATAATCACAATAATACTGGCGGTCCTAGTATAAAGGCAAGTTGAACTATTTCGTTTTACACTGTTCTTAAAATGACTTTTCCAAGCTATTTAATTTTTGCTTTATAAATTGCAGAGTCGATACATCACAGCCTTATATTTTACCTTCAGCAGTTTAACGTCTGTGGGATTTGGAAATGTTGCGCCCAACACTGATGCAGAAAAAATCTTCACTATCATTGTCATGCTGATAGGATGTAAGGAATTTTATTATTTAAAAATTGTGTAGATTCCAAATTTTTAAGCTCTATAGAAATATTTACAAAGATATAAATTTATAAAAAAATGTAATCCTTAATAGCGCTGATGTACGCCAGTATTTTTGGAAACGTCTCAGCGATAATTCAGAGGCTTTATAGTGGAACTGCCCGATATCATACTCAAATGCTCAGGGTCAGAGAGTTCATTAGGTTTCACCAAATCCCAAATCCACTACGACAAAGACTGGAGGAATATTTCCAGCACGCCTGGACTTATACGAACGGAATAGACATGAACAGTGTCTTGAAGGGGTTTCCAGAGTGCCTTCAGGCTGACATCTGCCTTCATCTTAACAGAAATCTGCTGAATAATTGCAAAGCTTTCGAGGGAGCGAGCCCTGGTTGCTTAAGGTTGAAACAATATTTAAATATATTTAAGAATACCTTCTGGTTATTTTGACATCAAGCTAAACAAATATTTGCTTTCTCTTTTCAGAGCTTTATCGCTGAAGTTTAAAACCACTCATGCACCTCCAGGGGACACTTTAGTCCACCGGGGTGATGTCTTGACGTCCCTCTATTTTATATCAAGGGGCAGTATAGAAATCCTCAAGGATGATATTGTAATGGCGATCTTAAGCAAGGATGATATCTTCGGGGAAAATCCTTGCATTTATCCCACTGTCGGAAAGTCGTCTTGCAATGTGAGGGCTCTCACTTATTGTGATCTTCACAAAATCCACAGGGACGATCTTCTTGATGTTCTGGCTCTCTATCCTGAATTTTCTAGTTACTTCAGCCAGAACCTCGAGATTACTTTCAACATGCGAGATGTTAGTGTTATATTTTTACTGTAATCTCTCGGAAAAAAGCTACCAATTTTTAAACTTAAATTTTTATTTTTCTAGGAGGAACAAGCGGGAGTCGATCCGATATCAGCGAGATTTCCAGTCAGCACTCCAACCGACGTTGAGTTCGATGCAAGGAGATTCGCTTTCCGTCCACCAAGATATCGAAAAGGACCTGGTGGTATTCCTGGTACCAATCTAGTTCCTACAGGACGTCAGGATTCCCTAAATGACGACCAAGAAGAGTAGTAAGATATAACTAGCTTCTTTCTCTAAAGCACAAATATCTTTCTCATCGTTCTTATATTTATTTTATCTTTTTTTTTTAGCGAAAAGGGTAGCAGTGGCCACGGGATTCTAGAATTTAACACCAACAAGGCCGGCCAGGACGTTACGCCTCTCAACCTAGAGTTCGACGAACCGAAGCAAAGGAGTTCGACTTTTAATTCCATAACTGGTAAGACTTTAGGGAATTTTTTCTAAAGGCCTTCTGAGGATGAGGAACCAGAAGGGAGTCCTTCAACTACAAGTTTCAACTTCTGATCAATTTTCTATCTTTTATATATAATACTGTCTGAGGAATGTTGTTCTATGCACGAGTTTATCGATTAATAGAACTTTTTAACTGTTTCGATATCATAAGAACTTCGAAGGCCTTCCAAACATCTTCAATGGAGATTAAAAATAATAAGATCATTGAGGATTTTTGGAAAGAATCATCTCATCCCTCCATAGTAGAACATTTAGACTTTTGGCTAGTTAATTGTAGCTCCCCAGATTTTCAGCCCTTGTTCCTCAATCTCATTGTGCTCATAAAGGAGCGCTTTGCGTTTGCTTTTGATTTTGAGCCCTGTTTGTTAACATTTGAAACCTGGTTGTTCAGGCATGCTAACCCATCTCAAGCGCAGCATTCCGGACCTCCGACAGCACAAGATTCACCTGCAACCTTTGACAAGTCACGACTATCTGGCTAAGCAAAGTAAGTAGCGTGGGACTTTCGATAAAAGCCTTTAGAAATTTTTGCATGCGATTGCGCAAGCACCAAGATTCCAAGAACCAAAGAATTAGATTCGACGGCACTTCCTCTATAGCTGGTGATCGTTCAGATAAGATCTTGAAAGAAAAGTTCGTTTTTGATGTTGGATGTTTGATAGACCATTTTAGATTCGGAAATTATTTATCCTTTTGTTTTTTGTAGTGACCACACCTTTGACAAGGCCAGCGAGGAGAAGCTCTGCAGCTGGAGAAAGCTCCTTAAGTCATAATATCACTCATCCAGCATCCACTACTTCTAGTCATTACACTACTCCCTCCCCACCTCAACCTAATGGTGAGTTGAAAATCTTACATGTTTTCAATTTGTTTTCGCAGTTCCTCTTTAAACGTACCAGCAAAATGAAAAGGAAAATAATTGTTTACAATTTGACCCAAATACCTTTCTTGTCGTAATTCTCTGTTTTAAAAACTAATTAAAAATTATTTACCTTTTTTACATGGATGCCACTAAAACATTCCTTTTTTATTTTCAATTCCCTTTGAAGGACATTATTCTTTCCCGTGGTATTGCCAGAGTATTGCTATGGTCGAAAAGAGCGAATCACCAGTGCGTCCCTCCCTCAACGGAACCGCAAACGCCCTGAAAGTGCACATCTCCCTTTAGTAATTTTTTTAAAAACGAATGTGTTATAATCATTAAATCCAACAATTATAATTTTCCTTTCAGGAGACTTCCAAAGTGGGCCAGGGCGGCCGCTGGACGAGGTAAACGCCAGAATTGATCAATTGTCGAGGCAGGTGACCTCTCTCGAGCATTCAATGGCAGGAGACATCAGATTAATTTTAACTTTACTTCAACAAACTATAAATTCCTCGAGGGAGAGTTCTAGCATCGAAATGATGCCAGGAACTGCACCTGCCGGAACTGTAAGAACCAATGGAAGAGCTCCAGCCCTTGTTCAAAGATCTGCTAGTGAACCTCAGCCACAAACTGTTCCACCCTCCACAAGTAATAATGGAAATGGGAAATTACAACCCAGCACTTCCCATAGTCTCTTTAGGTGAGAAATTTGATTTAGCTTCTTGAATTCACTCATCAATTATTGTTCCCTTTTTTAATTCAATTGTAAATGTATAGTGGAAACTATTTTTTATTTTCCATAAGTGGTCTGAGTTTTTACTTTTTAAAAATGAATAACTAGAGAGGAAACGAGGTATTATTTAGAAATAGTAATCCATCTCTTTTGTTCTTGAAAAGCTTTCTTTCGAAATCCCTGGATCAGTTGCATTTGATTTCGACATCTTTTATTTTGGAAGGGTTGGACAAACTGCGAAGGTGACACTCTCCTAAAAATTTTTGGGACCTGGTTCTAAACAGTGCCAGGATCTTGAGAGAAATATGTACTTGCTCTTTTAAGCTGCATTTTCAAAATATTTAAAGCAAAGAAAATTTTTAAGTCACTGAAAATCTTTAGAGAGATTAATAACTGAACTGAGGAAAGTTTCTTTATTCGAAAAAATGGAACTACAATTTTTGTAGGTAAACACAATTTAAAGTGATCATTGTTTGAATAAAATTTGAATTTTATAATTGTAATAAAGTCGGAGTGGTTTGAGTGTTAAATCAAAAATTAAATTTTCGGTTTGAAGTAACAATTAGCATATTTCAGAAGAGAATCATGTTTAAATAATTCAATAACTGCTAGAACATTTGAAGGAAGTGGAGGAGGTCGTCTCATCTGGGCAGAAAGTTTTTTCCTTCTTCGAGAAGTTACCTGCATTTTTCTCCCTTTTATAGTTTTCTGATTCTGAGCCCGCACACAGAACTGAAATAGTTATTATTCATTAAAAAAAATTACAAGAATAAAAATTAAAAGCTGTTTTAAATTTAGAAACCTCGGATCGTCCTCTTTTCGAAATTTTCAATTCTTTTGATTGAAATTTCCTGATTATAGATTCGTTCGATCTTGATTTTATGTTCATACGTTTTTGAGAATTAGTCTCAAATTCTATGTTCTTAGATTCATCTTTCTGTAACTCTGCGTCCACTCTAGAAGAAAAAAAAGTCAGAGAAATGGAAAATAGAAAAATTAAATTAAATTTCTTGAGATCTGTTGATTACCTATTATTTATATCTTGATTTATAACCGGAACTATCTGGGTAGCATTCTGTTCAGAGTCGTTGAAACCAGCCACTGAATTCTGTTCCTCCTTTTCCTCGAGGGGATTATATTCTTTTGAGAATTTCATAACTACTCGACAAAAACTATATGAAAGCAAAAAACCCCAAAAAAAACATTTAATTTAATGATTCCTCATCCCGAGTTGCTGAAATTACTTCCACTAACAAAAGAAATCCAAAATGTCAAAATTGTAGGCTACAACTAATTAACAACAAACGTTCTTTTATTTTATTCGAGATTGTCCTCAAGTCAGTTGGATCGTGACTTTTGCATGAAAAAAGGCAAGAAGTACAAAAATAAATGAAAAAAAAAAGTTCTCTATAGATCTGTAGCACTGCTTAGAAAAAAAAGTAGATGAACATAGAAGCGAATCGACTCCCACTTGTAAATAACCACGCGCTTCTCGAATATCTCGCTAGAAATCTTAAGCTTGGCCTTGAGCACGGCCTTGAGCACGTCCTTGGGCACGGAGCCTAACTTAAAAATTATTTTTAATAAAATTTCCATTTGTTTAGGCCACCGACGAGAGAACCAACATCTTCCTCAGGAACGTCGCGTTTGACGGTGACCTCGGACACTTCGGCCTTGGCACAGGCCTTACAGACGGCCTTAAATGGTCGAGCCGCACCCACAAGGTCACAGAGTCAACCAGTTGACCTTGCAGTACCCACAAACACCCTACAAACCCATCAACCCCATGCCTGGCACAGTCAACCCGCTGCATTTCGAAGAGGCGAATTTAGAAGCGGGTGAGTCAACGTAAAAAGAGTATTTTACAAGTTGGAGGTCG
>JAUESI010000002.1:609464-640112 GCA_032275145.1 Synergus laeviventris
ATGGCCGTGATTCGAAGATGCGCGACTTTGACGAAATTGGGACCTCTGATGGCTAGACCATGTATAGTTGGATCATGCTTAGTACCACTTAGTACATTTTGGTGCATTTCAGTGCATTTATCGAATAGCGTAGCGCAAAATAAATTACGAGCGCTATCTTTTGAGGTTAAGTGAATTTGTTTTTGATTCGTTTGCAGTTTTATTTACAAATTTAATAGTAAAATCTACTTATTATTACTTTTTATTGTGCTAGACATAAAACACTTGTCCACACTTCACACTCCACCTTTTTATGTTGAAAAATATAAGGAAAACATCAGCGTCACGCATGGACATTGTTTCCTATATATTATTGTGTAATTTCGTCTCTTTGTAAAATATATATTTCTCAGAAATCTGTGAAAAGTGTGTCCACTCTTCGGATATTTTGCGTTTAAAAAAAGTACTTTATGTAGTTCTTTATTCACTTTCAATTAAATTCGGAGTGTGTGCCATTTATCACCCAAGTTTTCAGAGAAAAATAAGATATTTAGAATCTAAAAGTGCCAAATTTTCCGCTACCGCTGACTTTGTTTCGAAAATTTTCAGGAAAAAAAAAAATATATGAAAATTAGAGAAGTCGAAACTTTTCGAGAGTAGATTACGTCATTTGAGATTTTATCGATTTCCAAGTAAATTTTTTTTATCAATCTGCAGCACCTTGCAAAAGATGAGCTAATTTTATTGGAATTGATCAAATTTTCGTGAAATCAATATGGTGAAGAAAAGGCATAGGCAGTCAGACTTAAACGAGGATGGAAGTGAAGAGTCTACAGAATCCTGCGAAGGATCAAATTCGAGTAAGTTTTGACCTTTCTTTTTAATTTTTTTTTCAGTCTGAAATTAGTTTCCCTTTGTTAATCAATTTCCTTTGTTGGAATCTATCGATTTAAGAGCCTTTTATTTTATATTTGGTCCATTTTTCGGATTTATTTTTTATATTATTTACATATTGAAATATTTAGATTAATTTCCACTTGTTTTCAAATTAATACCTTTTAAAATTGAGAAATTGTGTATCGCATTCTTAAGAGTTTTGTTATCCAAGTTTTTTTCTATCAAATAATTTATTCGTATGTTTTGCAGAAGGTGGAAGGGAGTGTCCACATTTCTCGAAGTCGATTAACTTGGTAAAGTTAAAAAGAGAGCTCAAAAAAAGTGGAATTAAACGAGAATGCTCCGCATGTCAGAAAGCCGAGGCAGATTCTCCTCAAGTTATTGAAGAAGGAGTAATTTTTCTTTTTATCAATTAATTTATTTTTATTGTCAAATTGAAACATAAACGAATATTATTAAATTGTTTATTTGCAGTACGAACCTTGTGCTCCAATTCTATGGGTATGTTTGCAATGTGGAAATCAAGCTTGTGGTGCATACCACAAAAAGCACGCAGAAGAACATTTTAAAACACCACACAGTGATTGTCACAGTCTTGTAGTTGACACTCATCAATGGAGTGTCTGGTGTTATGAATGCCACGATGCCCTCAGTCCTGATTACAGGTAATTAATTCTATTAAACAAGTAAAAAATTATGGAAGAAAGTGTTGAATATAATTTTTATATTTATTTAGGAAAAAACTTCTCGAGACTGTTGAGACCGTCAAAAAAACTCCAATCTCGAACATTAATCAGACTCCAAAAGCTAAGCCGCAAACCGTTTCTCAAAATAAGGATTCGGGCCCGCCGGAAAAGGAGAAGCAGAAAATTTTGTTTGGTCTCTCAAAAGTTGTTGTGAGTATCAGTTTTAGATACTTATTTTGATTTAATATTGATTTAATTTACTTATCTGTGATTTATTTATTCTTTCTTAATTCTTAATATTTAATTTGCAGGGATTGCAGAATTTAGGAAATACTTGCTTCTTTAATTCAGTTATGCAATGCCTCGCTCAAACTCCATTTTTAGTGAAAACCCTCGAGGATTTGCAGAAACCTGGACAAACTTTTGTCCTACCTGGTGGAAAGTACAAAAAACCGGGGAGTAGTGAAGAAATTATACTGGTGATTACTTGGAAAGAGACTTTTTTTATTTTTTAATTATGGAACTTGGTATTGATG
Organism: Synergus laeviventris; assembly: GCA_032275145.1. Lineage (NCBI taxonomy): Eukaryota > Metazoa > Arthropoda > Insecta > Hymenoptera > Cynipidae > Synergus > Synergus laeviventris. The sequence goes on from JAUESI010000002.1 coordinate 611,563, forward strand.
GAACTTTTTTTTATCTTTAGCCACCAATCGAGGGAAGTTTGGAATACGAAAACTCGTGCAATTTCACGCAAACTTTGCGCAAAACTCTTACAGAAATGCAAAATTCGAACGGCCAACAAACTTATATCCCAAAGGAACTATTGAGTTCTTTTAGAAAAAAAACTATGCAGTGTATGGATGGCGGCCAACACGATTCGCATGAGCTTTTGAGACATTTGTTGGAAATCGTCCGGAACGAAGACCTTCGAGTAGGTTTCCTAAACCATCACCTTATTTAATCTTAAATTTAGTTATTTGGATGGATTAGAAGAGTAAGAGACTTTTTCTTTGCAGAGATATCAGAGTGTGATATTAAAAGAATACGAGCTTAGGTATCTTAAACCTAAGAATAATACTAGCGATCCAATGAAGGATGTCGATGAAGATAAGAAGTCGAGAGTTAAATTTTTTGGACATCAAGCGAGTGCAAGATTATTGGGCCCTGAGCCTGTTTTTAGAGGAATTTTAGTCTCAACACTCGAATGTCTTGACTGTCACCATTCCTCGCAAAGAACCGAACCGTTTCTAGATCTGAGTTTACCAGTCATGGCCGACAAGCCTCAACCTCCGGCTTCCAAGTAAGAATATATTAAAGTTTTTTAAAAAAATGTTTGCTTTTTTAACGAATCTCAGATTTTATCCTGTTGTATTTATTTAAATATAGATTTCATTCAATAGAATTTATTGTAAAAATTATTAAATTATTAAAATTTATCGCAGAAGAAAAAACAGCGGATTCGAAGACGCTTTTGAGATGATGAGCAGCAATTCATCCAATAATGCAGCAAAAAGTCCTGGAAAACGGGAAATCCGAGCCGCTAAAAAAGCAGCGAAGAAAGAGCAGAAAAATATAAAGAATATTCAATTAAACTTCTCGGGACTGGACAATAGTCAAGGTAAAATTCGAATTGTTTCTTTAATTTTGTAAAATTGAAGTTTCCCCTGTTCCAAATTTTTTTTCAATTTCTCTGAATGTTTTTAGTAGGGAGCGACACAGATGTAGAAGACAACATCGAAACGGAATCAGGAATCAAGCTTTTAAAATTCCAGGAGATTCTCGAATCTGGCTATAGTTCAGAAAAAGCTTCAGTCGTGACGAGTCCCGTTTCTGCGGCGGAATCGCAAGCTTCAAACGACTTAGATCCTGTCAATTATCTGAACATGGAGGTAGATTCTAAACGAAATTTCAATTTAGATAGTAAGATTAATTCTGAGGAAAGTCCAATGAGTCCTGTTGAGAAGGAAGTGAGCAAGGAGAAGGTTTTTGATGGATGGAGGTTAGAAAATGGAGAGGATGAAAAGGAACTTGCTAAGTAAGGCTTTTTTTTTTGTTTCTGTGTTTGTTTATTTATTTGTATATTGATTTTGTTTTTCGGTTTCTAGATTATTTGAATCTGAACCTAAACCGGAAACTGCAATTGAACACCCATCTGAACCGCAGCTTGAACCAGAAGGTGAGAAGGAAGCTTATCAAACAAATGAAGAGAGTACAAACAATATTTCGATTATTGAAGATCACTCGAGTACGAATGGTGTCGGAAAAATAACGTCAAGCCTCTCTCGGATTGGAATTAGTCACTCGAATCAATCGCCGACGAGATATTCTACGAACGAAGGGGAATTTTCGATTCAGTCGTGCTTGAATCAATTTACAGCTCAGGAACTCATGTCAGGCAATAATCGAGTGGGCTGTGAGGCGTGCAGAGTCAGAGAAAATAAGGTAGATTCATAATTAATTGAACTGAGAAATTTTAATACATAATTATATTAAGTTCTGTATTCAATAAATCTATTATTGTTCTATTTTAGGGAAAGGAAAATGGTAAAATGGTTTGCACACCGAGTACAAAGCAATATTTGATTTCTAAAGTCCCGGCAGTACTCATCCTCCATTTGAAAAGGTTTCAATCGCAACGAGTGGGTTTCAGAAAAGTTACGAGACACGTGACTTTCCCGACTCTCTTGGATTTGGCTCCAGTCTGCAAAAACCATAAAAAGCCGAAGCTTTATTCTCTTTATGGAGTTGTGGAACACAGCGGAACTCTTTATGGTGGTCACTATGTCGCTTATGTCAAGGTGAACCTTCACAAACTTTAGGCATTTAAATCAATAAAGAATAAAACAATTTAGAAAACGCTCTATTTTAATTTTGATTTACAGACGAGAAAGCCACTGAGTCCAAATGATCCAAGATGGTCTTTCCTTCCGAAGAAAGAAGCCGCAGAAAAGGAAGTTCTATCGAGTGATTCCAGTAACGATTCCGAGAATGAAGAAGCCTCGGCGAAAGCTTCGAGTGTTGAACCACCTCCTGGTCGATGGTACTACATTTCTGACTCCAGGTACATAAATGACCAAATTTCTTCTTTTTTACGTCTATTATTTATAAAAATTTTCCATAATAAAAATATACGTCGTAATAAAATTTATCTTTTAATTCCAGAGTAAACGAGGTGGACGAAAGCACAGTTCTTCAAAGCCAAGCTTATGTCCTTTTCTACGAACGTATTTTGTGAAATTCAACTTCCTAATTTATGACGAACATCTAATTTGTATACGACTTTGGACTCAGTCGCAAAAAATAGTGTAGTTATTATTTTAAGTAGCTTGATTTAGTCTCCAAACCTAGACTTTCCAAGTTTTTAGCAAAATAATAAACGAGTCTTAGTACAGGGTTGCTACAGACTTTCCATTTTTAATTTCTCTGACTTTTCGACATACCTACAGCATACTCTAAAGTAAACCCTAAAAAAGAACACAGCATGGGATGTAAATCAGACGCAGTTTTTTTCTTCCAATTTATTGAAAGTTGATGATAAAACTTTGACAAAACATAAAATACATAAATAAAATGAACTCAAATAAAACCGAGATACACTATATCTACAGTAAAAAAATAAAATTAACTCAGGTTAACAGACAAGTATTTTATACCATAGTCAAAACAGTGACAAGAATGAAATATCACTGCACGAGTTAATGAATTTATTAATTCATGTGTATGAATTAATACGGCCCTATTCTTGATCGACGATTGGTCAGCAAGTTTTAAAAAAAATTCCCTCACCCATTTCAAAATTCACTGATTTCCCTGACTGCTTGTTGTTTTTCCCCTGACTTTTCAAGGATTTCAAGGTCTGTGGCAACCCTGTAGTATTATATTTAGTTTTCTGGTGTTTCACCTTTAAAATGATTATAATACCAACTTACTCTGAAAATGAGATTTTACGCCAAGTAGCGAAAAACTGCCAAACATTAAAAACAAGAAAGGAAAAAATTGAGTATGTAGAGATCAAAATAATTAAATAATGATGATTTGAAATGTGTTTTTGCGATCGAGAAACAAAATCGTCCGGAATCGATCTGTACATTTATAAATACGTTTTTTGTCTCACAAAGGATTTTTAGCATTTTTCTTGTATGTATTTAAAAGCATTTATAATGTTCTGACTGGAAGATAGAAACAAAGAGTCGTCTGATATAAATAAAATTATAATTATTGTGCACATACGGACAAAGTCTTTTTGATATTTGGATTTGAGGTTTTACGCCATTCGAACTTGTAAGTCGAAAGGAAAATTAAATAGAAAAACATTTATTTCACAATCCATTGGCGATAACATTGATACAAATTTGTTATATATAATACAATATTTTACATAATATTAACATAATAATAGGAGATTTTCAATCGTCGTCGAAGCAACTTAGAATTAATAATTCTCTTCACTTTTTCTTTCGTTATTAAGTTCTGATGATCATGATGGTTAAAACGACAACGGTATAGATACTATAGTTATCATTATCAATTATCATGGAAATCATTCATGTTTCATTTCCTTTGCCTTTTTATATTTTATTTTATTTTTATTCCGGCGACTATGGCTAACAATTATTAACATACTCTTATTATCAACATTTCACCGCTAATTATTAAACAACAATGCTCCGTTAGGTGCGACATGTAAAATGAATCTTTGAAGGATTTTCAACTCCGTTAACGAGCAATACATGGTATTGCATTTTTAGTAAATACACAACACATGCTTTCACAAAAAATTGAGAAGTTTTTTCTATTTATTTAGGCTGAAAAAAGTTAATTAGAGTGTGTGTGTTGAAACCAAATTTTAACTTCAAAATTAAATTCCCCATTTTACTCAACAATTATTATAATTAAAAATGTTTATTATATATTAATACTTTTTTTGTTTCCAACAACCTTAAATTGGATTGAGAGTTTATAAGTTTTTAGAAATTATCAGAATTACAAATTTTTAAATGTAAAAAAATAAGAAATCTTGCGAAAATATCAAAAATATTTTTAAAAAAATCATTTCTCAATTTTTTGTGGCCATGCGACACATATATTAGATTCTGATTAACATTTCTATATTAAATAATAAAATACGGAATCAAGATCGTACGCGCGTATTCGAAAAAAGATTATTCAGTCGATTACTGGTTATTAAATTAACATATGTAATAAAAACTGTACATATTATACAAGACGAACAGAACGAGTCAACATTTTATTATAAAAAATTAAAAATGGATATAAAATTATCAGTTAATGCAATTAACAACCTTTTCAATTTTAGATGTGAATCTAAAATTAAAAATTACAAAATAGAAATTAAAATATAAAAATGCCTCTAGAAATTTAAGATTCTCCGAATTTCCAAAATTCGATCCTTCTGTTTTTTCAAATCTTGTTCAAAGCCTTTGTGCACGATAATGCAGATATGTATTATTTATATTTTATTATAAATATCACGGTTGCCATAAAAGACTTTAAAGATGGTTTCGACCTTTGTGTGTTTCTTATCTTTACTTTTTTTTATACAGGCTTTTACAATTCACAGCCGCTAATGTGAACGATATTTAAAAACTTTATATTCTGGCATTTGATTCCTGTGCGTTTTTCAAAAAAACACTCTGTGCAAAAATTTCTACCACATATTGATCTCAAAATTCTATCTCCTCATTTTATTCAATAATATTGTACATCGATAAATTTTCGGTCAGTAGACACACTATTTTTTAAAATAGAAGTGTGGCTATAGAGCAATAAAATATATAATTCTAATACTTATTGAATGAAACGTAGAATTCGAAATGTAATATCAAATTACAAGTTTTAATTGTACAAAAAAATCATTAAAATTATAGATTTTTTCGCTCTGTATGTAAATTTCCATTTAAGAAGATAATAGCTCTACAGAGCGAAAAAATACATATTAATAATATTTTTTAAGTAAAGTGAAGAATTCGAATGTTTAGGTGAAAACTTGGATCCAACTCTCCTAAATACTTGAAAACATTTCACATTGGTCAAATTCAATAACTGTTATATAACTGTTACATTTCTGTTATTACTACAGAATTTTAAAAGATTTCAAAATATTGCAGCAGAGTTTTTTCGAATTCCTTCGATCCCAAAACCTGATTAGGAGTGACTTCAATTGACTCAATGTGAGTCACTTGAATTATCGTTAGATGATGTACAAATAAAAATGGTCCTTAAATTCGTATATAAATAAAAGTGCATTTTATCGTAATGCCCCGATCTGCCTCCAATAAAATTAAATAAAACCAAAAAATTAAAAAATTTTTTTACAAAATTTGCAGCAAAATCCTTTTTAAAAAAACCCAATGAAAATCAAAGGGGCAGATCATAAAAATGCGTTCTGCACTCTGCTAGAGAAATTTGTTAGCTGAGTGAGAGCATCCATTCATTATAAATATCACGACACAAATATTAGTGACATCCAAATTCTCACTTAAGGGTGTTGGAGCCAAAAGTCGATTTCCTAGTTTTACTCAACAGACTTTATAGTTAAATCTTTTTTTTTGCTCTATAGACAAACTTCTAGTTCAAAACAGAAAAACCGTATAGAGCGAAAAAATATTTAATAATAATATTTGTTAAATGAAATGAGGGAATAGAATTTTCAGATTTGCACTGAGTCCAACGTCCATAATAATATTAATAATTCACGCTGCGATTTCAATTTTCGAGAACATAATTCTTCAGAACTTGAGAAGAACCATTTAAATTAAAACTTTTAATATCTTATAGCGTGTGTTACTCTTTATTGCGAACGACGTTTATTTTCCAATAATAATTATGCGTCATTCCTTTATTTACAGAACGAGGCTACGACTGGTCTGGAATCGTCAGATCAGTTCAAGATTTATCTTTCTATTTTTTTCGAAGAGAACCACTTCTCAATAAGAGATAAAAATTATTGTTTGCCACGATTGTATCATTAGACATTACAAATCACGTTTGTCAGGAGACTCGACAATCATCAAGTCTTGTTCACTGACCTTTGTTTATCATGGCTTATCACCATGTGTATTGGATACTTCAACTTTCCTAACGTCGCTCTTACCAACCTTTAATTCCACTTTTTATTCGTTTAATTATCTCTTTAATTTTAACACAGTCAACACTTTTACAGAATTTTTCAAAAAGGAAATTTCGTTCTCAATGGTTCTTTGACCCAGAAACACTCCTGAAACGTTTCCCATTTTAAAATGACCCTAAAGTTTGGTAAAAGCCACGTCGTTCAATAAAATCTCTTACTCTCACAGAGAGCGAGTCGTTCCCATCACATAGAGACCCAGAAGTCAAGGTCAAGGTTCGGGACGTTCTTCAAATCTCCTACGATTTAGGGAACATGGCCAAGATAGCAGCGCAAATTTGTTGGGCGTCGGTTTCGTGAGGATGAAGAACCATTGCGGCTCGCACTTGTTCCTCGGGGAAGATATTGGCAAGATGGTAATGAAGACGACGACGAGCGTCTTGAGTCTGCGTTCCCCAAGGGGAGCAGTGGCTCGGGTTAGAGGGAGGCGAGGGGAGAAGATTTAATTGAGGATCTGAAGCCCCAAGACGTTGAACTTGAGAAGAAGGGACTGATAAGTTTCCACAGGGAGGCCAGGCTCGGTAGGAGTCCGGAGCTGAGGCGATTCTCGTCACGTGCTGGTGATGGTGATGGTGTTCAGAATGGTCCCAACTGTAATAAAAATCAATAAGAATCTTCCCAGAAAACTTGAACGATTTTAAGTATCAGGATGATGGTACTGTAAGATGATGGTAACCTGATTGGTACTGAATAAGGCGAATCATTACTCGTGTGCCTCGTTAACGGTCTGTGACGAGCAGGATGAGAATTGATGACTGGAGGTTGCAAAGATTGTTGTTGCTGCTGTTGTTGTTGCTGTTGAGAAGAATTGGGTGGAAGGTTCTGTTTTTGCTGATGATACCTCCTAAGTTGATAGAGTCTTGGATCACAGGCTGGGTTCAAGGTCAACTGCCTCTGGAGTTTTCTGTGCATGTTGGCTGGCTCTGGATCGGAATTTGAAACCCTTTGTTGAGCCCGACCCACTGAAGATGGATAGCCTGAAATTGAAGACGAAAGAAACTATTAATCATCCGCTATTCTGACATTCAAACGTTCGAACTTGGTAAGTCTAAAAATAATTAAAAAATATACCTTGTACAGTTTGTCCAGCAGGAGCTTTTGAATAAACTGAACTATTTGTCAGGTCGCTCGTGACATTTTCAACGGAGCGACTTTTAGGGACGGACGACGGGGACTGGACAACAGCAGACCTCGTTTTGCAAAGAGGTTGGTGTTGAGAAACCGGGACGGTCGAAGATGTCGTCGAGGGCAAAGGTAAGCTGAGACTCGGTCCTCTGGCCTGTAGATGACGTTGAGCGTGCTCGACGAGTCTCTCGCTGACGGATTTTTGCGGGAGTAGTCCTCGTTCCGGATGTCGAAATTTGCACTTATTTCCATAAGTGCATTTCTGGAACAGAAAGAGAATAAAATAAATAAATTAATAAATAAATTTATTAATTACAGGTGTCGGTGGTCAAGTGATTTGGTAATTACTTTGGCGTAAGGACAAGGCGGTGCTGAATCAGTTTTTCTGGGCCCGACCCTCAAAAAATGATCCAGGGTGGGTCCACTTCTTCCTAGAGGATCATCTGGTGGCATAAATCGATCGTTGACAAAACTGTACATCAAAATTCGCTCCTCGATCACTTTTCTGAATTCGGGACTTTCTTGGGCCAAGTCTCTGTAGTTATCGTTACTGACGACAATTCCATCTAATTCTGCTGCGAGCCTTAAAATGTAGCGGTCGTCGTAGCAAACCATTCGTTTGCCTCCCACCAATCTGGAAAAAGGGAAATTGAAGGTAAAATGCTTTTGGAAGTATTTTAGAACGTATAGAATCTTGAAAAGAGGTGGAAGATAAAAATTAAGTTTCATCAATTTGTACCTAGACGGAGTAAAAACCAGAAGTCGATCTCTCTCCAGCTCGCCAAGAATCTCCTGATCAGCGATAGGATTATCAGGCCTGGAGGCTTCTTTCCTCCACTTAGGAACGAAAACAGTGATTTCTCGATGTCCTCTTGCCCGGAACCATTCGACGCAGATTTTAATGCCCCTACAGGAAAAAATCTCTTTGTTTCCATGGCTCATGGCCACATTACTGCCATCGATGACAATCGGACGAAAAGTTGAAGAACCAGATAAATTAGAAGTTGAGTTCCCAGAATCTTCACTTGATGGATCAGTTGTTTCCGAAAGTCCATCAGTCTCATCAGGAGTGTCTGCTAATTTCGATGAACAAGTTGCTGCCAGTTTGATTAATTCTGCCAAAAGCTCATTTTGACCTGGGTCGGGTCCCAATTTGTGCAAAGCTGCCTGAACTAAACGCTCGGTGTAACCCAGCTTACAAGCAAATTCTACCCTTGCTGTATATCCTACAACAAAATGAAAGAGTCAATATTATTTATTTTAGAAGCGTTTAAGAATTTTCAAGAAATTGCAGAATTATCATTACTTCAAGATTTTTAAGTAATTTGAAAACAAAAATGTTTTTAAATTCTTTAAAATCTGTGAAATCTCTTGAAAACTGCTGAAATTTATTGAAATTCCTTGACACCATTCTAAATCTTTTGAAATTCTTTGAGATCACTTAAAAACTCTTGTAATATTTTGAAATCTCTATAAATCTCTAGTTGTTAAAAAATTATGAAATAAATATAATCATAAGATATTTCGAAAATAAATATAACGCTATTTAAAAGAAAATTATATTTACCTGGACTCTGGTTGGGGGAAGGGCCCTGGACGGTGACATACTCTGCAAATTCGGCCCCCAAGGTGTCGGAGGTTGTTCTCGAGACATCGGAATGGGTCGAGGACGAAACTTGAGATTCCAATTGTGGATGGACAGAAGATGACCCCAACGAGTCCTCTGCTTCATAATCACTATCGTAGGACGAGTCTTCTGCGTCCGCCCCACTTCCGGTCCCCAGCACTGTACAGTCAACATACCTCTGCAAAAAAAAATTTTAATAAATAATTTATAATAATCATCATAAAACTAAAATGATCTAATATAATGTAAAAGTACAAATTATAAACTAAAGATACAGTTAAACTAATCAAATTTACATCTGAACCTGGATCTACCAATAATAATTAAAATTCACAATAATCCCACCGCTGCCACCAAGTTTCTGTTACGAACCAAGACGCCTCTGAAAATATTTTTATTACATTTTTTCTGAAAAGCAGACACTACCAGGGTTCTGAAATCCAAAAAAAGAATAATAAATTTTTAATCTCAAATAATTTAAGGGTATTTATAAAAATAATTAAGTTTCCCTGAACGAGTTTCTCGAGAGATGGAGAGGATAGAGATTGAATCTTGTGTGAAGTTGGAACTGTGATATCGTCCTTGTATCTTCCCCTATCTTTGCGGATCTTATCGATAAGATAGAGATTTCATGCAACGAAAGTGCCTCGCTTGAGACTTTATGTTTCCAAGAATATAAACAAGGAGTTTCAAATTTATGGCTTCATGAAACAAACTTTTTTTTCTAGTTATATATACGAAACTGAAGTTTGCATCATTTAAGTACGATAAACGAAAATATAATTTATAAAAAAAAGGAATTTTGTCTAAAACATAAAAAATCCAAAATTTTCTGCTTGAAAGTAGTTGTATACAACCCAATAAACGAATCACCAAAGTTTCAACCCCCCCCCCACCAACGCATTTTAAACTGACCTTAATTCATCCCTTAAAATTAAAAAAATTACCAAAATTACCCTTATTCGTTGTCTTAAAATTTTATTATTGATAATAAGTCTTCGTAATGCTAAAAGATATCCTAAAAAGTTTCATCCCCCAATTCATTTGGAACTCACCCTGTACCATCCCTTAGACCTAAACATTTTTGGTAATTATGGGGGGAGTTTCAAATGAGCGTGTCTTTTAGCATTGAAAAGATTTATTATCAGTAATAAAATTTTAATCCAACGAGGGAGGGTAATTTTGGTGAATTTAAAAATTTTAAGGGTTGAAATAGGGTGAGTTATAAATGGGGAAGGGTGGGGGGGTGAAACTTTAGTGTGGTTCATTCATTGGGTTATATACAAAACTATTCTCCACCAGAAAATATTCAATCTTGTATATTTCTATTTTGAATCAATATTTCGAAATTATTTCATTCGTTTACTGATACTTAAATAATATAACCTACAAATTAAAAGTCAATCGACTGCTTAACGTCCAAAAAAATGTAACAATTTAAAAGTTATATAAAATATAAGTGTCTCGCAGTTGCCTGACATCATTAAAATCCAGTTATGTAAATGAAAAATCGAGCAAAACAAAACAAAAAAAAGATAAAATATATTCCTGAGTGAAATTATTTCCATTTTAAAGTTACTAAAAAAAATTACTGTCATTCAGCACGAGAGTCGAAAATCGACCGAGATAACCTTTTCGTACGAAGATGAACGAAATATGGTAATATGGCCTGACTTATCTTCCTACATCATCCGCAATTCAGCGTCTTCTCTTGGAGCCTAAGGTCATTTTTGCATAATCTGGTGGCATCAATAATTCACTTTCCAGGGCTATTACGTGTCCTGAACGGAAAGTCGTTTGGCTGATAGGATACTCTGTTTCTTTCCTGGTAAAAGTTTCGGATTGAGATTTATTCCGAAATTTTTCAAATCAATCCTGAATTTGTATCCGAACCAAACAGTTTCATTCCGATCTAATCTGAAGATAGTTTTTATCCGATTCAATCCGAGGCCCATTCCAAATCCATCCGGTTTATCCGGGTTAATCACATGGATTAGATGGGAATGAAACTGTTTGGTTCGGACACAAACTTCGGAATAATTCGCAAAATTTCGGATTTGTTCGGAATGAATTTCAATCCGAAACTTTCGCTAGAGATTCTTACTCACTTTTTATTCTCAAAAAATGTTGTTAAAAAACGGAGAGAAGATAAATAAATTGAAATAGAATATAGAAAGTTGGTAAAGTTATTGCTTAAATTCAAATAAGTTTGATTAATTTATCTCGATGAATTATTTATTATTTTATAATGAATAATAAATAATAAAAATACTGAAAACTGATATTTTTTAATCAATCTTTAATGCGAGGCGCGTAATTTATGATCGTAAATGGGGCATAATTCTCTCAGGTAGACGGATGTAACCATCAGAGGAGATCCAGGTGAAAGTAGCCAGGGCGAGACGGAGAATCAGGGTCGGCTCTATTCTGTAAGTTGTATCGACGTTGCAACAGGTGTCGTCAACAAAAAACTACAAAAGAACCTCAATTTGTCATTCCCTTTAATTCTCTGTTAAAATTCGCATTTAACTCAATTCTGCATTTTTCTATACAAACAAAAATTTAAAAGATGGATTATTTTCACTTTCAAGGCAAATATTCCTTTCCAAGAATTAATTTAAACAACATGTGTTGATATTATTAATATTCTTTAATAAAAAGCGCAATAAACCCAAAATTAAATATCCGTAAATTTTGAATTTCGCGCGAAAGGTGCTTTTGCCGCGAATTTTCAAGTAAAAATGTGGAATTCCGAAAAAAATAAAATATAATAAAAACCACATTATTTTCTTCGGGAGAAAATAAGCGATTGTAGGAAGGGTCGTAAATCAGGTTTGACAAACGAGCGAAGCTTTTCTCGTCTTTTGAGTTGCGAAGTCTGAATAGTAAAGCGATGTAAGACTTTAGTTGGTATGAAATAGACGACGTGACAAGTAGAAGAATACGATCGTCATTCACAACTCGTATCCACGAGGATTATGAGACGAGAGTGTAGAGTCGAAGGTCGCGCATACCCTATTAACGCAAATCTGTGCTCACGACCGAAACAAACTAATCTGTCGACATTCTCGATTTGTTGGGCCAATTAGCAGTCGATAGTCGTGGAAAATCTGAAGGTGGATTGAAACTATTGAAAGAGAGATGAAACTCAATTTTATTATAATTGAAGAAAGCCTTATTTTCACGATTTTATGCTTATTTATTATTCCCCGATTCAAAATATATTTTTATTATTATTATCGATTTTTAATCGATTAGAATTAAATTTTATCGACTATAAATACCGAAGTGTATATCGAAGTTTATCGATTAATAACGAAATTTATTGATTAGCATGGAGGCCAGAATTATTGGAGCTAGAAGTAAATTAATATACGCAATTACGCGATATTATAGAAGAAGAGTTGGTCTAGAGAAGAGACGTCCTTCCGGACCAGGTAAAGGAGGAGAACCAGTTTTGGGAATTACAAAGTGGGGAGTGGGGACTGATTTTTTAAGATGGCGCAGGTCCTACGTCTTACTAAACTTGTTCTTTAAAAATTTTCTCACGTGTGGGAGCGGATCCGAAGACCATCCATAGAACCTACTTCCCAGGTTAGAGAAAGGCTGGAATGTAGGTCCGGGATACGATTTTCTCTCGATTTTTAATTAACAATTTGTGGAACCGATTCTAATGTTTCTAAGAAAATTTTTTTTTTCATGCTAAAATGAAAAAATTATAGAAAATTTTATCTCATTAAACAGTGCTATTTTTTTACGAAACTGAATTCAATTGGAATGTTGGAAGTTCAGTCAACTCTGGTTGTACATATAGTATATCGATTGCGTGAACGGTGAACGAGAGCAGTGCGTGAAATATTTCAACCCGGAAGTGCCCGAGAGAACGTGACACAATAATATAGCGAAAGTCATGACTCGAGGATCCGCAATGCTTTTTTAGTGTAGAGATTAGTTTTTATCGCAACTTTGTCAAATTGTAAATATTTTATAAAAAGGTAAAAATTTAAAACTTTAGCAAATGACTATGGAGGCAGAATCGCCCCCCCCCCTCCCGCGTGCTAATTCCGCCAACTCTCATTTTCTATTATTTTATACTTTAATTTCTTTTTACTTTAAATCATAAATTAAATATTAAATTAAGATTAATTTTGCTCGAATATTATATAATTTATTAAAAAATCAGATGGTAGAGGGGGGTCAATAAGGGCGTATGGTCATTACGGTTCAGGTGGTCGAGGGGAGTCACGTGACCAATGAAGAGATCAATAAGGGCGTATCAATTGGTCGAGAGGTCACGTGAGCAATGGAGGGATAATAAGGGCGTATGGCACATGGTCATAAGGGGGGTCACGTGATCAATGGAAGGATCAATATAAGGGCGTATGTTACATCGTAGAGAAGCGGGCAATAAGGGTGGTCATGAAGTTCACGTGGTCAAAGCGAGGTCACATCATCGATGTTATGAAGAAGTCAATAAGGGCGTATGACACATGGGCTGGATTCTTGACAGAGCAGCGACGGCGAGATTATCCAATAATTAAGAAATTATAAGATCAAATTATTATTTTATTATATCTATTGGAATATCATAATCAAGTTTATTTAATATTTTAATATTTGATGATTAATTTTATATTTATATATAAACTTTATTCTACGCCACTGTATCCGTAATCGAGAAAATAGTGTAGACTCTCTAGACTTGTTGCAAAAACATAGAAGATTGAGAACCAATCGCGACGATCAAGTCAGGTGCCGTCATCGAGGTTAGTGTACTGTCTCGTTATCAAGGTTACTCTTCCACTGTTTACGATATGCAGGTGTCACAATAATCGATTCCATTAGAAAAAATAATTAAAATTTTTTTCAAATCGGATTATAACTTCTTAGTGCTGAAAGTCGAGAGAAAAATCGATTCTGAACTAATATCAATCGCAAAATGGGTTAATATTGAAACTAATCGAAATATTTGATACTATAATCGAGATATATCGATATACAATGAATAAATATCGAAGCAACCCGAGGTAATCGAATTTCTGTTGACAGAATCGAACCCAAACGATTATTTCGATTATTATTGATAAAAAAATAATTATTCCAATAAATTTCACCTTAAATTTTATTTTTCGAGTTCGAGCGTAATAAAGCTTAAACGAAGTCATCGAAAGTGTCGATTCTGCTCTTTCCAGGTAGAAATAATATATGACACTCGCTTTTCAAACGGAAACGTTGTATCCGGTGACCTCAATACACGATGAAGGGCGTCGAGAAGTCACTTTCTTTGAAAGAAGAGAAATGGCTCTATCAAAAAGTCTCACTTGATTGGCAGCTTGACGCGAACCAAACTAATTATAGAAAAGAAATCAGCGTTAGAAAACTTTATTATGACATCAGTCCCACATTAGCAAAAAACCAAGACCTATCCAACCTCAGGGAAATCCAACCATGTTATTGAACTATGAAAAAGATTGTTAGTAATAAAAAATAATAACAAAAGAGCAAAAATAATACAAGAGTAAAAGTGATAAGATAAATACATGATCTTGATCTTGATTTAGATAAAAACGTACGAATTCTCGACAAAGTTATTTCGTTATTCACTACGGTATTTTCGCTTGAGCAGCTGTTAAGGCCGGGTGCGTTATAAATAAGCGGCGGATAGTGACGCAACGCTAAAGACAGAAGTATTATCGCGGGCTGACTTGAGTTGCTGACATAATCAGCACGGTTATTAATTATTGCCGATAACACGTGCGTCGAATAATCGGAGCACACTCCCTCTGCGTTACGTGCAGTTCTATAAAGATATAATTGTAAAATAATTTACACGACTATGTTCAACTCAGGTGTTTTGAAAACTCATCTAGTTGCGAAAAAAGAAATATATATATATAGTAACGATTCATAAATCGACCTCATAATTTGCCAATTTTATGAAATTATTTCTTATTAGAGGTATTAAAACTTGCCATTGAAGAGTGTCGATCAAAAAAGAAAGAAATAGTAAATGAAAATTTTGTGAAAAGATATAAGCCAAAAAAATTGCGAGGTGGGATCAGCTGATCGCTGTCGGTCATTTTTAGTTCGATAGTCCACCGCTAGGCATTATTGAAAAAATAATCGAATAACGATTATGATTGATTGTTTCTAATATTATTTAATGTTGCGATTACTATATTTATATTGTATTTTGATTACCAATTAAGTGATTACTGCCACCTGTGCAAAAATCAATTCCGCTGATTAAAACATCAATCGTTTGTTTAAAATAAAAAAATCGAATACAACTCTCTGATTAACATCTATGTAGTTCAGCCCCGACTATCGGAAATCGGAATTCCGAGCGAGACTCGATATTGGAAAGTCGCGTTTGTTCGTTCTTTCCTCCCAAGAACTCGTTTCAAGTCGGAATCGGTAATAAGATATATAGGTGTGCTAGACCTACGCATTTTCTCATGCGCTTTTTCTGTTTTGCTTATACTCCAATATACCATGATGTGCTCACCTTTCCGGCGACTGTCATCGTGTATCGTGTCCAGAATAACAAATCTCAAGTGCTCAAAACTCCAAAAGGAGACGTAACTCGTAACTCCTTAATTTATTCCGAACGTGCAGGAAATTCGCCCGAGCACTTTCGCACACAATTCACAGCAAATTGCACATAGCTCGGGGGCACCCCTCGTCACCGATCCACTTCACCGGTCACAAACTGCCGATCATAGGCACCGCGTTTCACTTGGGTAAACCAATCACCACTGAAGATCGGCGACCGGCCGATCGATCGCCGATGCACTTCTCCTTGAATTCAATTTTAAATTCCAAACAGCAACCTCAAAACTTCCAATCTAAACTTGTAAAATTATTTTCAATTAAATTTTTGAACTTGTAACGGAAAATGTCAAAGTGTCGCGCAAATGATAATTTTAATAAAAAGATCAAAATTGAATTTGGAGCTGCAGCGAGGACACTTGATTTTGTTGTTTGAACACCTGTTGTTGCTGGTGGCTCGGTTGTCGATGCACCAGGACGAAAAACAGGCGTATGAGTCGTGTCAATAAACCCAGTTGCACCGGGTGGATAAAGTAACGGGTAGCGCAACGCCTTCCAAGAATCAAGCTTGCACTGGACGAAGCAACTCGCGGGCTCGCGGAGCGGAAGCACGTAAATTGCGTTGGCCAATGAGGTGGGGGTCGCGAAATTCGAAAAGAGGAGAATTTTATAAAAATAGAAGGGAGGATGGTCATCGGTGAAGTAGGACCAAGTGCGCCGCGCGCGTTCCACGGTTTCTTAGTGAATGGACCGCGATCACCGATCTACTCTTTCTCAGCACAAGACGTAACAAACCCCCACCACCTATAAATCGAAACTTCCACCCGTTTCCCCTCCAAGCAACGCAAATCGTGCGTTCGTGACTGTCGCAGCGAGCACGTGACGTTCCGACAGGGCCGTAACTTATCACCTGCTGGTTTCATTTTTTAAATTCTCTTAGAAAAAATTAAACAAAAAATAGAGGAGCAAAGGTAAATTATGTAATAAAAAATGTTTATTGATGCAAATACTGGTTCTTGACATTGAAGAGAGTATATTAGAGAAGAAATGGAGAGATAATGTAGGTTTTTGAAAAAAAATATTAGCAACATAAATTGCGAGGTGGAACTTGGAGAAAGCCATTTTTGTTTTTATTTATCAGAGCAATGAAAAATGGCTGGTTATCATTCAAGGTGAGTTTTTTATTTTATTTTTTTTTATTTTTTCGACGGATAACTTCAATAAGTAGATATTCCTTTGGAAGGCAACTCTCAATAATAAACGAAAATGATTCTGCCATTAAGAAGAATAGATATGATGTAAGCAAAAAAAATTGTGGGGTGAGATCAGGTGTCCATTGATGGCCATTTTTATTACCGGAATTCCATTTCTTCTTCTTTATTATTCCCTTTCTCTTCTATTATGTTTTTCAATCTCTTATAACTCTTTTGAAATCTCGCGAACCCCGAAGTCATAAAATTACGTTAAAGAGCGAATGCAAAGTTGTTAAGCAGGTGATTAGAGTTTGATAGAGATGAATAATGGGTAGAAAATGCGACGAGCATCACATAAGAAGACATTGATGTTCTCTTTGACGAATACCTATGAACATAATGGAAATCGTGGCGCTTGTATATATAGTGGCGCAATGACAAGAGGATGCACAGCAGGATACAAACGACAGATAGCCGCACAGTCGTGCCGGATCCGAGAGTCGTGCGAAAAGGACAAATGTCATCGGTGCAATAATTATCCCGATAACTGCAAAAATAGATAGTCTCCAGCTCAAGATCTTGTTTGCAGCTTTCTACTTGAAATTCGACGGTCCCAAAGACTCTTAAAATCTTCTGAGAAAACTAGTAACTATACTTAAGCCGATTACTCAAAAATTCCAGTCTTTAATTTAAAGGCATGAAAATCAATTATGCCATTTTTAGAATTTTTTAGTAGCTAATTCGACCGTCAGATCTCGCCCATTCAGAAACTCGATTACTAGAGTCTTTAGGGAACTTTTCACTACAGATTTCGGTTTTTCCACACAAAAAATTAATTTTTGTTGTCAAAATATTTTAGTTATTAAGAGTAAGAATCAATTTATAAGGTGCAGAGTCATTGAAGCGTGAAATGGTTATGGTGTATTGTAGATGTCGTGTTCATGATTCTAAAACATAAATCCGGGCCATTATTGTTGGATAGGGCTATAAAATCTGAGCGTCCGGCGCCTTAATCGCCATAAACGCGAAACGATCGCGATTACGAAGTTCGGTAGGTCGCAAATGGGCGCAAGCGTGCCTTCCGAGGATGCTGAGTACTTTGAGGAAAATAATTACGAAAGCCAGAACGACGTTAATTATCGATCCTTCTCACCGATAGGAACTCATTAGTGGCCTAGAATTCAGTGCTGCCAGATAAATCTCAGGATTTACCCTCACGACTCACTGTTTCATCCCAAATCTTAAATGCTTTTCAAGCCGCATTTACACCTCTATTTGAAAATATTCATTTTTTTGCTCTAACTATGTGATGATTCCATAAGTGTTATAGTGTCATTCTACATATTTTATCCTAAAAATTTGCAGACTGTAGAATGAGACAGATCCATGGAAACGTCACATGGTAAAGTGAATTAAAAGATGAACATTTTTCAACCGAGGTAGAAACGTGACTTCATACTTGTGTTAATTACTAAAAGAGCAAATTTAATTTTACGTTTGTAATAATAAATATTTTTTGCTAAAACTATATAGATCTAGACACTGTCTAGATTTTGGGTAGGGTAATAGCCATACTATTAAATTATTTTTTTAGAATAAGCCTGAAAATCATATTTTGACATCTTTAACATTTAGGTATATATACAACATTTTGCAAGCTTGATAGTAGTTGAAGATTTAGATTCGTTATTGTCAGAATAAATTATAATTATTTTTAATTAAAATTAGTGTATTCGAAGTCCACTAGAATGCGTTCAAATATTCAGCAACGAACAGAAGTTAATTCTCTTGCAATAAATGAATATACACTATGCAAAAGTTTCTTTCCTATTCTCTGGCCTTTGTAAACAAAACGTACGTGTTACTAGGAACTGGAACTTAAAAAATGATGCAATGCTTGTCTCAGAATTCGTGACAATGCATATGGGCTGGGCTCGAATGTCTCTATTATTTGAATCTCGGCTTCAGTCAGCGCCAAATAATGAATTCCAGCATTGTCTCAGGCCATTAACCTTTTTATTTTTCACCTACTCCGAGGCAAATAAAAATATCTGTATTGACGCATTGGAACGCAGGTAACCTTGACGAATAACCTTGTCTCTTTCACATTCCGGAAGAATTGAATCTTTTTTATGACAAAAGCAAACGAAAATAGGCGATAAGCTTTTTACTGACGCACGCGAGACTTATTGTGAATTGCTGTGTATTAATGAATTAAGATAAGAAGTATAAATATGCCTCTAGAGGAATACTCTTTGAAAGGAAAATAGTGGTATATCACATTTATTTAAAAAGTTATTGTATAATGAAATCGCGAGGTATATCAGCTGTTCGTGCGTCACCATTTAATTTAATTCTTAAGTCTTTTACGCGAGGCGCTCGACTCAGTTCGAAACCTATTCAGTACGAGCTGGATAGATATAGATATATAGTAAATAAAAGTCTTTTGAGGAAAGGATTTTTAATTTTTAAATAATAATAATTTATACTGAGCGATTGTGTTACGGCACTGATAGTCATAGTGGGTTTGACCAATAGAGAGTTGCTAACGCGGATCCGGGTGTATTCCCCACCTGAGGTGGAGAACGGACGGACTGACAGATAGACGGACATAGAAGCAAAGAGAAGACGAGTACATAAGTGCGTGTAGCCATGAATGTACGCACGACTATAGACACCGTGCCACCTGCCCCTACTTCATCAGTAAACGGTCAGAGACCCGCCTTTCTGCCTTTCTCCGCATCACGGTAATTTATGGCGCAAACTCACTTTCGAAAAAAATCTTAAAAACTGCTTTAAAATTCAAATAAAAAAAAATAAATCAAGTCTCAACGAGTGTCTTCAGATCAGCTGGACAAGAGCTGCCATCTTGAACTTGTGATATACATGGGGTGGATTAAATCATCAAAATAATATTTTTTCACTTTGTAGCTCAACACCTTTTTGAATTACAAATATGCCTCTAGAGGGGGCGTATAAAAAAATTTAATTTTGAGTTAGGACTTTAATCCAGATTTCGTAAGGCCTTAAAAAATAGGAATTAGGTATAGTAATGACTCCGCATAATTGACGTTAATAAGGCGTGAATTTCATTCATGTAGCAGCTAAATATATATCTATGTATATAAATGTATTTGTAAAATATCATACATAAATGTGTAGGGTCCGTTTACGAATGACTGCTGGGCGTACGAAACGAGCCGGGCTTGTCAGAACGACCGATCGAGACTGCTCGACTGCCAAAGTAGGCCAGTCTCTTTTATCTCTTATCGAGAAAAGAATCCGGGTAGGATTCGTTTTATTAGTCTCAACGATGTCGACCCAGTTGCTAAGAATCGCATCCCGTATGGAAGGAATATCGAGCTCTTCGATCTAAACGCCCAAGAGGCCAACACTCAACAGGATCCTGTCCCCTTTACTTGTTTTCGAAAAATAATCTTTTTTATTGGCCAGCCAATTTAAGATTCAAAATGATAGGAAACTATCAGTATCACTCGGAGGAAGCTAGGAATCAAAATTAGACCTTAATGAGAATTTTTTGAAGAATTTTCGCCAAAAATAAGTCGAGATGTGGATCAGCTGTTCAGGACTTCCACCATCTTGAAATTATCTCAAATTGCCACCCGCTCTTCTATTCTTTCGTCTTTATATATTATATTTTACTATATATTCATATTTTAATATTTATTTTCACTGTTTACTATCTCTTTAACTGCCTTTTTTGTTGTTTTTGTATCCTCTTTTTACTTTAGTTTCGAGGCTAAGTTCCACTAGTTGGAAATAGCTGGAAGCTTAATCCATTTCCACTTCCTGCTAAACCATTATCCTTATTGTAGGCAAGTAAACGAACCATTACAACCAAGATGACCTGGCGCGGTCATCAAACTCAACTCGTATTCCCAAGAAAGCGTTCAAGAAAATATTGTTTAAAGTTAATAACCTCAGAATTCCGAAGATTTAAAAACCTTGATCCTGATCATGGAATAATGAAACTTCTAAGCATTAATGAATGTTATCTAATAAATCCACACTTTATACAATGCATACTTAAAATCTATTGAACAGCGATTACAAATTGCAGTTTCCAATCTACAAGAAGTCGTTTTCTAGTCAGTGACTTACCCCAGAAAAAATTCCTCACCTATTGAAGTGAAATTAAAAATTGCGTTATATGTCTTGAAGGTTCTTGCGAAGCGGAAACTTCTTTTAGTTTGTCAATAAAGACAACATCCTTCTGATAAGATAATTCTCCAAGTCATAACTCTTCACTTGTGAAATATTCTGCATCGGTAAAATCTGACCATCTCAAACCTCAACAAGAAACTCAAATATGGATCAGCAAATCGATCGCAGCCATTTTTCCACAATGGCAGTGCCTAACAAGAAATCTCTGCGAGTTTTGAAGCTTGCAGCTAATTATCTTCAAGATTGTTACTCGTGAAAAAAAATATGGTTGGCCGACCAAACTTTCGACTGCTGGTCTGAGGCGTGGGTCGAGGTCTTGTCTCGGTGTGTCATGTAAACTTTATGCGTCTTGGCTTGGCGCAACAGTGGCGTGTAAACACATATATGTATCCAATATACATACATACCTATCTACATAATGCGAGTTTGAACGAGTCTTCACTAACCGACGCATCCGGGATCACTCACATGCCCAATGTAGTAGTGCGTTTACGCGTGTGCATGCAGAATGACGTCAGAATATGAACATCGACTCTCGCCTCTTGACAAACCCGTTTTTCAATTTAAAATCCATTTTAAGCATTTTTAAATCGTTTTTTAGTATTTCTGAATCCCGATTTCCTTTAAAATATCGAGAGTTGTTAGTAACAATCAGCAAATTCGATTTAAGATATTTCTCAGAAATAGTAATCATCTTATTTCCTGAAATATGTAAATCTGTGACAGTAAGTTTCCTAAAGACTAGAAACCGAGATTTTGAGTGGAGTATGGTAGAATATAGACCTGGCGGTGAAACTAGCTAATAGAAAAAATGGCGGCCTTTGGTCAGCTGATGCACCTCGAAAGTTGAATTGCTCATAACTTGTTCAAAAAAGCTTACTAATATCTTGCTCTTTACGTAATCGAATTCTAGGAGTGGCACAAGTGACTTTCATTCCTTTAGATTAATAATATGTGAATTTCAGTCAATCTTAGATTTTCTTTGAAAGGTAAATTTGGTAACGAATTATTGGTTCTTCGTCTTCTTTATTCAACTAGAGATTATCTGGTTATAAAACTATCTTCAGCTCGCCTTTATCCTTCCTTTTTGTAATATGATACTCTGACGTGCGGGGAATTAATGAGTAACAGCAGTCAGTAATCGTAGGTTGATGCCTAGGTTTCTTCAGTAATAGATGGGGAAACTACAGGAGGAAAGTTACGAAACCAGCTATAATACATAAAAGCTACTGTTTCAATCGGTAGTAGGAAGTAGAAAAAATAGAATATTTTTGTATAAATGTAAATCCAAATATCAATATATTATATGTTTTTAATTAATTATTAGGATAGCTATTAATGAACTAGACTGTGCGTGCGCAGCTTTCTCTATCGAATGTAGCTTTCCATCTAGTCTGGAGAACCGAGGTACCGATCCGGGCAATGCAATTAAGGTACCAATAAGCTAAAAACTTGATGGCAAATAAAGTCTTATTTATTCTTTCTAATATGATTTTCAGAGAAAGATGGCTGTTTATCATTCGAGGTGAGTTTTTTATTTTTTCGACGGATAACTTCAATAAGTATTCCTTTAGAAGACAACACCTAGCTAAGTTCGAAGAAATACCACACCTAATTTTTTGTACGACTGAATGACATATTGCAACTAATTATAGGCCTAATATTTTTTGCTAGTCGACATTTCCCGATGAAGAAAGATGTAAAAGCTAAACTCAAGAGTCGCGATTGACGTAATGTTGAGCTGCAAACGCGTTGCGCAAAGGAACCACGGGCGTGTTTACCTGCTGATTCTCGCAACGTGCCAGTCTAGCGTAGAAGAAAAAAAAATCATGTGTATAGAAAGGTTTCCAGACGTCATTGTTAGCCCAACGCCAACCGCTTCTCACGCAGGTGCCTCTCGATCTCGGCAACCCCGCACATTATAACATATTCTCTTGACTTTAAAAATTCCCAATTCACATTGTGTGGATTTTTAAACCTCTTCAGAAAATAAAATAATTATTGTGTTAGTAAACAAATATTTTTGGGGATTCCCCCTTGAAATTCCCTTCTTTTTCTTACCACCTTTCAGCATTGCTTATGCACTCATTTTTCTTAATCATCTCCAATAGGGAATCCCAACCAAAACGAAATAAACAAACTGAATTTAGAATCAAATAGATTATTGATGGATTGATGAATCGATTAGGAGTGATTAGGACATTAGGAGTGACTCCAGGATGCTAAATTAATCTTAAAACGGTTTTAGTCCAGATCAGAGCCACGTGCCTAACGGGCTACGAACCCGGAAGTGATTCGCGGTTGATCGTTTCTTAGAATTAAATTCTCGCTCACTCACACGCATTCCTTCAAATACAAACATACACACCTCGATAAACGCATTTATACGCACATTTGTATCGATTGCATATTTGCAAAGTGCAGAGTTGCTCCCGGACAATTGCATCGCGGAATGCATTAACGAATGTAAAAGTTTTGGCGCCGGCACGATATCCGGCGCCACGAAAGTCGTGATTTCGCGTGTGTAGAATTATTTTCAATCAATTGGTTTCTCTCTTTGTGTCACGAGCATGGGAATCTGAATTTTCTTGGCTCTTTAGAAAAATTTCAAGATATTTCGAACTTTTCTTATTAGCTATTAGTTCAATATGAATAAATTGCAGATTTACTGTACGTTGTAGAATAGGTTTTTTTCCGCCAGATAAATTACTGATGATCTGAAAATAAGAGGGTCTACGCCACTGCGGTTCGAAATAAAATAAATGTTTGGCGCCTTCGACGAGCCTAATAAAGAAAACCTATGATTGCTGGCTCGTACGGCAGCAATAAGCTGTTTTCTGCAGCGAATCCTACGTGGAATGCTGGCATAAAACCACGGCAAAGAAATGACCGCGACTGTAAAAAATGCAATACTCTTCCTTCTGGACCTTCCTCTCAACGTCCGAGTTGTATTCTGGGTACCGTTTTATTCTTCGCCGCCCTTTTGCAGCGCTCGAAATACATTTTATTGCTACGCGGAAAATAAAGGCAATTACTACGAGAGGAAGCTAGGAATGGAACAAAGAGTTATAAAAAGCGCGATGCTTTTGTTTTATGGTATTTGTAGTATGTATTGTGAAAATGGAATCTCAACAAAAACATCTACGAAGAAAAAGTCTTATATTTACTCGAAATTTAGTGTTATATTTATCCGATAAGAAGGCTCCCTGTTGGGAGATGGATGTTCTAAGTTTCAGTACAATCAGAATCAAAACGTAAAAAAAAAGTGCGCATTACGTTAATACGTAGCATGAGAGACTTTGAAAGACAATCTTCTAGTCTCTGGCTCTTTTTCTCCAGGGACTGAAAGAAGGGTTATAAGCACGAGGCAGAAAAGGAACAAAACGACAGTTACGAGCATGTTGAAGATTGTGAGGTCAGAGGCGGTCTGCGGCACGTAGGAAAAAAATTCTCCGCGTAATACGTGAGGTCTCTACGACTCTGCTGGACGCAGGGAGAAGACTCTAAGAAAGCTTTTCGAATGTCCTCATCCTTGAATCTCCACCGTGGGATACCAACCAGATTTATTTTACTTTTTAGTCTCTCTCACTGATGCGAACATTTTTTCTAAGGTTCCCTGTGAAGACTAAGTCCGGATTTGTTCTGGGCTCTAATTGGTAGCAGATTCGCGACGTTTTCCTGGATCGAGACCCGGAACGAGAAAGGATGCTTTGAGAGAAAATGAGATCAGAAGTAGGGGGAGTGTTTGCCGACGATATCCTTGATTTTGACCCAGAGCCCGGAGCCTGCAGTACATCCGGTGAAAGACTCACTCACGACTCTGACCCATAACTTCACTCCGGTACATACGCGTGCACACCTGTGTTTGTGTAGTCGTGCCGACACGGAAAACGTGCCCAAGCCGCGACTACCGGGCGATTCAAAGGTCGGAGAACTTGGAGAAACTCCAATTGCATCAGCGTGATCAGCATGATCAGCATCCACGACGATCCACAGTCCACACGACGAATCGCTTCGGTCCAACTCGGTTCCCAGTGAAGGATCCGACCAGATCCGACGTAACCGCGTGGCATGCGATTTGCATCGATCGTCTAATCGAAATCGTTTAATGTCGACGTCGAGAGGCCCCGAGCCCTGAAACCGAAAGGCGCAACAATAATTCTCCGACTAAAGCGCGAGGAATTTTTTCCCACGTGGCTCGAGATCGCTTTCTTCAGTTTCTACTTCGTGCTCGTGGCTGCTTTTTCCCACCGGGTCTTACACGTCCGAGCAGAAAGCTTCTCAAAGTGAGGCCGCACTAAAAGAAAAGGGATTAAGGAGAGTAGACTAAAAGCTAACGTTTGGGACCTTGAAGGGCCGGAAGGAGGTGGCAAAGGTCTGCAGAGGTTCAAGGTGCGTGACTCGAAGAGGAAAAAACGTGATGAGCAAAGGGATTTAAGGCCCGTTCTACAAGGGCCGCTCGGTCGAAAATCGTGAATCGCGATTCGTGACCGTCTTTCCGTGTTTTGTGCACGAGATCCCGCCGAGATATAATCACTCGATTCCGGATCTCGCCATCATGCCGGCCTCACGAATCGAAAACAACCTTCCTTTCCTTCGCACTTCTCTCCCGCTTCGATGTGTGGGTTGATCTCATAGAAAAATCTATGTATGCAGAGAGGAAATCCTACTTCTATAGCAAGAACCTCCATAAGCCATTCTAGGCATTTTTAACACCGAAATATATGGTAGCTTTATGGACTCCAACAGTTCGATTGGTCCTGCGACCTACCTGAGAACAATCGTGCACTGAACTCGTAAGCTGGACCCGAACATGGTTCTGTCCTTTTCTATCATATTGACTTATCTTCCTTGCGGTCACGTCACAGGAGAGATGGAGCAATATGATAGAAAAGGACAGAATCACCTTCGGGTCTAGGTTATAGATTCAGTTCACGATTGTGCTCAAGCCTTCTTTAAATATCGATAAACATAACTACGTAGCAATTGCTTCGCGTTGCAATAATCAACCTCGTTGTTGCATGAATTTATTCCCGCGGTGTAATTGCTCTGAATTACCAATTAGAGGGAAGCAATCAGCCTTATTCTCATCCTTGATAAAACTTTCATATCGCTTTTTAGATCAACTACTAAGTCCAGATATAACTTCATTGGCAGACAGCGAGTCAATCCTGAACTTTCCAAGGTGTATCAATATAACAATAAATATGACAAATAGCTGCGATACGTAAATAAGGTATTTTTTACTCGAATAACTTCAATAAGAACCGCCCACTCTACTACCACCTCTCCGCCGAATCTTGACCACGCCTATATCCAATGGCCACGCCCTTTCATTATACTCTATTGACCAATTTCACTTTCATTATCACCCTAATATAACTTTCTTTCCTGCCGGAAAAGCTTTTAAGATGCGACATCCTGATTGTCGTGAGACCTCTTTTTATATCGATACCCGGTCAGGTCGATTCCAAAACGCAAGATTTCACTTGACTCAGATTCTGCTCGGAGGATTGTAAAATCGGCCATAAAGGGAGCACAAAGTGATTAAAAGGTTTTATTTTCGAGAGGTCGAGGAAGAGTTCCAGTTCGGAAATCCATTGATATTGTGGCTCACTGAAACGTGTGTCGAACAAACGAAGGTGACTCCCGCCTTTCCACCCGGACGAGGAGATCCGTGTCAACAAACCTGAATCTGGCACGGCCAGACTGCCTTCTCATCCATTATAATCGCGCATATAGACTCGTATACCTATTAACCAATACCGCTCAACCGTCACATTTTTTCGATGTGCAAACTACGCGATCGGGTGGCACACGGATCTAAGTCCAGCATCCGTTGTTGGTTGCAAAAGCAGGCAAAAGTGTCGTGGGCGATGGAACACCACGTACGAATATGTACTTTAGATACCCACACAAACTATCCTCGACCTTTTTTTATCGACCGTTCCTATACAAGAATAGAGATCATTACTATAATGTAACTTGATATTTTTTAGATTAATGTATTTATGATTGATGTATAAGTTCTTTTGTACCGGCAGAACAGAAATGAAGTAACTTGGGGCCTTTTCGGGCATTTTGGTGTTTATTCATATAACATGTAATTCGATCATATCGACAAACAATGTTATGCGAATCACGATAAATATACTTAGGACTTTCAGTGTCGAAATTTTACTTTCTACTTTTTCTTTCACACTTTCAGAGGGAGATTGTTCTGGAGAACTAGAAACTGGTACTGAAGTAGTAAAAAGTACGGCTGGAAAACTACAATTAGATAAGGCAGACACTCTCTTCCAAGATAATATGTTTTGGATTATTGTATGAAGCAATGTATTCGTCTAAAATAAAAGCAAACAAAAAATGTTGGTTTCCTTTCACTGTATTGTGTACAATAACTTCATAAACAAAAAGATCATGTTCATTATTTTTAACGACTTATTTGTCGTTCAAGATCAAGAATACATTTATTTTTTCGTCAGATAACTTCAACAATACAGAAGAAGATGTTTCTCTTTTCGAGATATTTGGTTGACCAAAAATTAAATTCTAGATGTGGTAACCGTACCTGAACTCTGGCCGAGATCTCGTTGAGTGCATCCGCACCACCTCCCACTCCTTTATCCCCGCCTGTAAGAGTGCCTCCTCTCGTTCCCTTGCCCTCCTCACGAGCAACACCACCAGAATCTGAAAGGACGTTCTCCCCCTTGTGGGTTGAGATCCTCTCATTCTCATTCGGTACGTCGTTCGGCGGAGATCCTTCGGGATCTCCAGCGGAATTCCTCTCAAGTCGCAGGTCCTTTTGCAGGTCTCGCTTCTCCATGAACAACTCCACTGCGAATGAGCGGAATGAGTCGACTGTCAATCCTTTCCGAGCGACTTTTCAAGGTCAAATGAGGCTCCTTCGTTTGTTGTTAACACTGGGAACCTCACCCATTAATAACACTCGATATTATTTTTCCTCGTCCCTCCGACATGGTCTCGAGCGATCCGCGCTCTTTGCCGCGGTTACGAGCAATGAGATACGAGCAGTGTACAACCGCTACATGATCTAAAAACGAGATACCGTCATTAACTCGGAGCAAACTCCGTCAGCTCCTCCTGAGATGCAAAAAGAGAGGCGCCTACTCTCTTTTTGCTTCGACTCCACTCCTCCCGATCCCGTGGCGGCCTCGGGCCTGAAAACTCACGAGTCGAACACACTCATTGACACGCACCGCTGGACCACACACACAGCAGCGGAATCAAAGAGAAATGTTAAAAGCGTTCCTTCCAAGTGTTCCAAGCCCGGATCTTCGCCACGCGCACGAGCCATAGTTTCAGATGTAGGGAACCAATCATGTACGAATGTATCATCGGGTTCCCCCTCGCATCTTGAATATGTACTCTATGGCTGACTCT
>JAUESI010000002.1:640212-655621 GCA_032275145.1 Synergus laeviventris
GGACATCTCATTCGAATTGCGCCATGTTGGTGCGAAAGGGCACACTCTCAAATCATTAGCACGACAACTGTAATATTCCGCTGGGCTTAAGCTTTGCCAGTTCCGATCCCGCTTGTTAACTATCAGAAACTCAGTGGGTATCTCTGTAATCATCCATTGATCCCCCATTGCAATTGGTATGCTACTAGGGACTAACGATGCTATATGGTTGACATTAGTAACCAAAGATATTCTTACACTTACTATGAGCTGATTTCCACTAATATATCCTGCAATCGGTGAATTCGCATAAAGGTGCTGTACGTTTTCATGGGGGACTATTGATAGATCATCCTTCAAATAGGGTTTCATAACAACCAATGCTCTTACTAGATCATGTGAAGTTACCATATGGTAAGGAAATGTCTTAGTTGCAACCACATCTCTAATAGTCCTATAAGCATCTTGGACATCAGCTAATTGTGAGCTCACCAACATGGCATGGAATATGTACTGTTGTATTATTCCTATAAATGTGAGAATATGGAACTGCACTATGCTTGCTTTTTGGAGTTCTGCCGTTTCATTGGAAAGTTGGTCTAAACCCTTAGACCAAGTTTCTAGCCGCTTAATCACTTCCCCGATCTGCCTGTTAGTATGTTCTACCACTTCTGTTAGACTGGCTTTTGTAGAATTTACAAGGGATACAAACTGGTCTTGCATCATCAAAATAGCCTCATGATTTGCTGTGGACATTTTGTCCAGCGATAGAAGATTCTGCTCCTGTGATTTAAGTTGTGATTCCGTCGCCGTACCAAACAATAAGTTCAGTCCATCACCAATGAAGTTCAGGAATCCCCTCTTTTTCCTAGGGAGAGAACGAATTCTCCTACCACCTATTGACTGTATTGGTGTGTATAATGTAATATGTATATTTTAAGTCTTCGCTGATTATATGTTATTTGTTTATGCTTGTATACTTCCTCGAAATATTATTATCTTTTATTTAGATTAACCCTACTCTAGTGACGTGTTAGGTCTCAGGGACCAGGCTACAAAAGATCCATGTTCAGTATAAGGAGAACCTTAAAAGAGTTGAGTACTCTACAAAAATTATATCTTATCTTTACAATAAACCACAATTTTACGAAATACTTTTGCCTTAATGTTCATTTATTATGTGCAAAATAAACAGGTGTCACATTTACTGTTGTACAATCTAAATGGTAAATGCTCCCTTCATGATTACTAGTGTACGCTAAGTGTTTGCCTATTTGGTTGATGGATCTGATCTGTTGTCTATTAGGATCATATGATCGAAGTGATTCTCGATAAGACATGCTCGGTATTTGATGAGATTTCTCGTATGGTTGATCATCAAAATGTCCTCTCGACTCTGGTTTTACCACATGAGGATATTCACCCTGGGGTCTCTGAGGCCTTATCTCTACCACACCAGATCCAGTTACCATATTAACACTCTGCTGAACATTTGCTCTGGAAAACTTTACGAGTGATAGGACGATAACAAAAATTTCTCCCTAGAAAATCCTAGATGTTCTGAAACTTTCAAAAATCAGGAAAAGTTATAAAAGCGGAAACAATTTTGAATTTAAAAAATCTGCCGAGATTGGAAAAGACTTTTTTTTATTGAAAGATACTCTAGAGAAAAAGATCTAATTCGTCTGCAAATTATAATAAAGAAACAGGACGAAAAAAAAATTGTACTTAATTCTTATTCCATAAAATCTCTAAGCTTATTACAGTTACAGCTTAATTGGTTCTTCAGTAATATTAGTAAGTACATATTTTTACATGACACTGACGAACACAATCACAGAATTAATTCAAATGAGGTCTTCTCATATCTTTAATATGATTCAAATTATGATGTTAAATTATAAATTAAAACCTACAAATTTACCTTATCACACTGTAAAAAGCTGTTGCAGATAATAAATATAATATAAATCCTCACTGATTGAGAATTAGGAACTGAATACAGTGCACCTTCAGAATCAGAAATTCCCCAACTTTTCGACCTTATAATTAAAAATCGACGACTGCAAAACTTAATTTAAGCTTTACTAGAACACTTCGATTTAAAAAAAGACAAGTTCTTCTTCACGAAAATTCGGATGTCCTTTTCCTCTAAAATCAGAATTAGATATTAAGCCACTAAAACTGAGATTAATTGTAATAATTAATAAGTTTTAAATTATTCTTACCGGACATTCTTTTGGCAAGTAACTGATAGACCATTTTTCTGCATATTTGTTTGAACGTCTCACTGTCTGGAATATCCGGCGAGGGAAAATGTTCCTGCAAATTTTTCTTCGTGATCTCTGAAATTTTCCAGTGCATTGCAACATCGATATCTTTTTTGTAATTCTTGCCAGTCTTCAATTTCGAAACATTATCAGTTTCACCCGATTTTCTCTTAAATGAACTCTTCTTTTTGCTCTCTTGCTCATTTTCCACCACTTTTTCAGATTGCGCAATTCGCAAAGCAGATTTGAAACCATCCAGCTTTTTCTTTGGAGATTGTCTAGGTTCACAATCAAAAAGTGAATGTTTCTTGGGCTTTTTTAAATTATTCGACTTCGAATGTTTCTCACTTGTTCCTTTTACAACCTCCTTAGGTTTTTCAATTTCAGAGTTTTCCCTTTTTTCATTTTTTTCACTCTTTTTCTTTTTCTTCTCTTCCTTTTTCATTTCCTCGATTCTTTGATTGTCTGCCTTTTTCTTTGCTCTCTCTGCTTCCTGAGTTTTAATAATTTCCAAAGCAGATTTGAAACCATCGAATTTCATATCTTTCAGGCACTCGATTTTACTCAAATCAGGCAGAGAATTCTCGTTCAAGAATTTGCTAGTCTCACTTTTGAGCATATTTATATTTTTTTTACTGTGAAGTTCTGCGCATTTGGGGTATTCAGGTATTTTTTCAGTCTTTGGAGCGGATTTGGATATTTCTAAGGCAGTTTTAAACCCCGCGAATTTTACGTTAGGCGGGTTTTCTTCGCTGAGGTTATCGGATTCAATCGGATTTTCGATTCCTATAAATTCGGATTCGAAATTAGGGTCAACATCTGGTTCGGATTTTGGCGAGTCGCTGAATTGCAAACTTTCGTGAAGAGTGTTATTCGCGATGCATTTTTGAACTCCCGAAACCTGGAGATTAATTAGAAGCATGACACATTTAAACACGAAAGTAATTTTAACTTGGAATAATAATAAATTTTAATAATAATTTCAATTCAATATTAGTTCAAGAAAAGAGATTTGATCTTACCAATTTGTGCATATTAAGTTTATACGCATTCAGGAGTCGAGTTCCACAAAGATGTTTATATTCCAAGTCAAGGACTAAATTTCGAAGATCTTCGGATGTTTTTTTAATTTCAAACATTCGAAAGTTTTTCGATAAAGCCTCGAAGAGTTGATCGTACAAAACTTCTCGCGTCTGACAAAATTAAAATTGAATTTAAGATACTTCCAAACTCAAAAAAGGGTAAAACAAATGATAAATTTTGTCTCTTTACCTTAACAGTCAGTCCTTTAATTTTTGTAGATGTGTATTCTGCGGCACGAACGTAAGAATATTTTGCGTCTTCTTCGTCTTTCTTTTCCTGAAAATATTATTAAATTAAATATCAGAATTTATATCGTTTAGTTTTCTCAAACGAAGAATTATCGAGAAATAAAATACCTCGTTAATTTTTTGGCTTCGTCGCAAGGCGAATTGTTGCTCAATTAAATCTTTTTCGGCCTTTTTCCTTTCTTCTTCTGCTTGATTTCTGAAAACTTCGTACTTTTCGGAGTCCTCGTCGTTAAAAGCTCCATTGTCGTATTTAGAAAGGCCAAAACAGTCGTCAAATTGTTCCCGTTTTTTGACTCGGGTATGACTAAATTCTAATTCTGTTATTCTTCCTTTTACGGCGTCTTTTTCTTTGCAAACGTCGCATAAATGATTGCAGACTGGGACCGGGTCTCCGAAGTATTTTGAAAAAACACCATGTCTACACCTAAAAAAAAATTAAATATCTAAAAAATATTAAAATTCTTTTAATGATTGATTTTCAATCATTAATTTATAATTTTTAGATAGGAAACGTACTTAACGTCCATGCAGAAGGAAACTGCTTTTTCGAAATCACTCCACTTGTGTTTTGCAACGTTGGGAGGTAGTTGTGAAAATTCACCTTTCGCTTCTCTTATCAAGAAGGAAATAATGTTACATTCCTCTTGCGAAAAATACACGCGGCAAAATGCTGGTTTTCCATCTCTGCCTGCTCTTCCTGATTCCTGATAGTAGGCAGAAATTGATTGTGGGACTGTCCAATGAATAACGAATCTAAAAATAAATTAAAGGAACATAGATTTGAAGGAATGGAAATTATATGTTAAGATCCAATTAAAATCAATTAAAACTCACCTTACTGGCCCCTTGTCGACTCCCATTCCAAAACTGCAAGTTGCAGCAATTACAGGCACCTCTCCAGAAGTCCATTTATCTTGAACACTCTCCCGTTCCTTGCTTTTCAAACCTAATGTGAGAAAAAAATTAATAATATAAAAATTGTAGAAAATAGCTCAAAAAATATTTTTGTAATAAAGAAAGATACTTACCAGCATGATAAGCAAGAGTCGGAATTCCAAGACTCGACAATTTCTCAGAAATCACACCCGTGTCTTCTTTCCTTCTACAGTAAATAATTCCACAATTTCTGTCCTCCTAAAAGTAAATAAATTAGCATAATGAATTAGATCTCAAGAAATGCAAAAGTGACCTTTAAAAAATGTAGCAATCTTTTTAAAATGTAACAAATTGCATACCCGCTTCTCTGTTTTATCGCCAGATCCAAGAGCTTCGACAATGAAGTCTTTGAGATGTGACATTGGATTTTTTATCGCATCTAAGTACCAAACATCATAATAAAGATTCGAACGAAATATCGGAGTCGAGATTATCAATGGATTCTTCATGCTTAAGGAAGAAACAATATCTTGAACCACCTAAAAGATTCCGTTCATTCAATATTTATCTTAATTTGTATTTACTTATCTCAATCGTTAATTATGAGTTTATTAGTTTCTGGAATAATAAAAACGTCCTTTGCTTCGTTATTAATTACCTCGTTTGTTGCTGTCGCTGTTAAGGCAATTAATGGAATTTCGGGAAAGGTTTCCCGAAAATAGGAGAGCTTTCGATAACTCGGTCGGAAATCGTGGCCCCACTGGCTCAAACAATGAGCCTCGTCCACTACTAAATAGGATAGAGATTTATTGTTGCTCAAGGATTTCACGATCGACTGAAATTAATTTTTTGATTTGAATTAGTATTTCCAAGTTACAGGGACTCTAACTAACTAATATAATTAATTAATTACCCTAAAATTTGGTTGGAGGCACATTTCGGGGGTGACATAAAGCAACTGAATTTTCGGAGACTTGGAGAGCAAGTCATCGATAATTGCTTTCCTCTCCGCCTGAGTGCTTTTTGAATTGATTGCACGAGCATTAATTTTTTTACTATCTAGAAAATCAATTTGATTCTGAAAAAAGTGCAACACAATTAATTACATAATAAATTTATTAGACTTGAGAGTAGAGAAGCTAGAACTCACTTTCACCAAGGCTATCAGTGGCGAAACGACTAGGGTTACTGATTTTTCTTTTAAGACTGCTGGCAACTGAAAGCAGAGAGATTTTCCTGATCCAGTCGGCATTCGGATAAAAACATCCTTGTCTCCTGAAATTAAGAATTTTAAAAATGCCAAGAATGTTACATCATAACTAGATTTTAAATTATAAAATAAAAGGATTTATTCTGCAGTTCACAAATAATCGTTAAAATTGCATTATTGTCGTTTAAAATCTGGATAAAAAACATTCTTAGAAAAATCTATAAATAATCCCAGACAGTATTTATATCAGTTGGATCATCAGATAACTCATTTTCAATCGAAGTAAACATAAAATGACAACAATCATCTTTATTTGCTCCAAACTAAGGGAAAAGAAAACTTATGTAAAAAATTATAAAACCAAAAAAAAATAGTAAACATATTTTTATATTCTTATTCAAAATTGTTTTTCCTCTTGTCTTGAACCCAAAAAATCAGATTACATCCTATATCGTAACAATTAAAACGCAATTGATAAATTCTTCGATTTCTGGTCAGAATATTCTAAAATAAAACAAGCACGAATTTTTCTAGTTTTCTTTCCAAGATTTCTAGACATTTTTGTTATTAATTAGAAAATTAGGAAAATGAGGAATTCAATGGTAAACAAATAAAAAACAAACTATGGCAAACTGGGCAAACTTCTAGTGTAATTTTAAAATCCTAACCTCTATAAACAGCAGCAGTAGCTTTTCTTTGTGTTTCGTCTTTGAAATCATCGTACCCGAATTTTGTTTTTAATGCCAACTTCAACATTTTTTTTAACGAAATTAAACACAAAAGAATTGGTTTGTGTTTATAATATTTTTATTAATCCATGGGATTTAACAGGAAAAATCCTGACAGATGGAGAAATGTAGTTACTTCATAAGCACCAACATAATGACCATAAATATTACTAGAAAATTTCTGCGAGAAAATGCCCCTAAGAAAAAAATGTAAAACAAGTTTTTAGCAAAAAGCAGACTTTTGGTTCTTGTTTTTCTCTTTGGAAGACAAATTGACTATTTAGATTTAGATTTTATTTATATT
This sequence comes from Synergus laeviventris, assembly GCA_032275145.1. NCBI lineage: Eukaryota > Metazoa > Arthropoda > Insecta > Hymenoptera > Cynipidae > Synergus > Synergus laeviventris. Next base: position 646,911 of record JAUESI010000002.1, read on the forward strand.
CACCTTCAGTTACTTAAATATTGTAGGTTTATAACATTTTTTTAACCTAACAACTTCAAATTAAAGAACTCGTTAATCATTTCGGCGCGAATTTCAAAACATGGAAGACGAAAATTTTACATTTTTCTTTCAAATCGAGATCAAATTTTAAAATTTTCACTTTGATTTTATTTTAAAGCCCCAAATTTAAAACGTCCGAAAAATAAAAAATCGCCTCAAATTGAAAAACATTTAATTCAAACTGGAAAAAACTTCTGAAAGCTATGTCAAATAAAAATATACGGAATTAAAAAGCGTTCTAATTTTTAAAGCGTCCCTCAACAGGAAAATGGTTCAAATAAATTATAATATAAAAGTAAAATATGTAACTCAAATTTTTTGATGATTTGAGTTCACGTAGGTTCAAATCGTTTGTTATTAATCAAACGATACTTCAATTATGAAAGTTCTAGACTTCCAGAGTTGTTCAGAGTCAATTGGAACAGAATGTAATCTACAAATTAAATGACGACATCAGGTTTAGGGCTGTTTAATCTGCTATCGAATAAGATTTTACAGTTGCAGATCTGTGTTATAAATAATCAAGACAATAAAATAGTATACTGGATAATTTGCAAAACAATCAATTCATCTTGCAAATTTGTATTCCACTTCAAACTAGACAAATCTACTCAATCGGAAATTCAATTTGATTCGAGCAAAATAACAAAAATAATTCTATTTTAATGATCTACTATTCTCTTGGGCTCTTAATATTTAATATTAATAACATTTTACTTTTAAAAAGTAGTCTTTTGTCATTTCACAGAATTTGACAGTTTACAAACTCTCCGATTTTTAAATTACCCCTAAATAAAGAGCCCTAAATGAAAAAGCAAAAAATTAAAAGATTAATTCACTTAGTAAAAAATTAATTGTTCTAAAAATATCTTCGATAATCAAAATGGAAATAATGGAAAAATTTTCCCTATATTGTATGGTCTTATATGTGACGACAAATACAGGACACCGAACCATTGTCATTGAATAAAGGAATGAAAAGAACTCTGTAACTTTATATGTACTTCACCACGTGTTTACGAGTGCCAGATCACGTGCAAATTAAATTTAATCTTATCAGAAATATTATACGATGGAAAAAATATTTTTTTCTAAAAATTTTCAGATATATTATTTCAATACAAGTATTTTAATTTATAAAGAAATAGGTAAATAATTTTGAACCTTATAAGTCTGAATTTGAAAGCTTCTGATATTTTAGAACATTTAAAATTGAAATGTTTCTGGAACATAATTTGGCGAGACATCATTCTTATTACGTTCTAAAAGCGTCTCTGACATTTATTCTGAAAAAACATTTCTAAAAGTTTGTACTCTTATTGATTGGATCCCAACTAGCCCAACCGATTATTTTTAGAACCGAAAATATAAACAAAAATGAAAAATAAACAATAAATAAATAAAAAAGAAATTTTTAGAAAATCCTAAGAGAAATTAAGTCTCTATGTCTAGATCTTTCTGGAGATGAAACCAATCTTTAAATTCAAGTGGTATCTTCCGATTAGTAATAAAAATTTACTATATATATATATATATATGAAAGAGAATAACATGGAGAATAAGGACATTATATTCTGGCTTCATCCAATATAGTTCAATAATATGGTCGGTGACTTTCCACCCTGTGGAGGGGGTTCTCCAGGTTTCTTTTAAAGCGCATGTCTTGAGCCTCGGAAGTACATTTGAGACAACGTTCTTGATTCTGAATACTCAGAGACCTTCTAGTATTTGCTGCTCACAGTTCATCCTGGAAAAAATAATATTTTTGAAATATTTTAATTTTGCACTAATAGTCTGTATAAAAAATAACTTCTATAGAATTTTATAAACTCCTTTTTACTAAATAAGAGAGTTATTATCGACTTGTTGAGCTTCCAAAGTGAAAAATCAAGTGTATTTTATTGTTTACCTTGATAAAAGTTATTTTGAGATCTGAAGGAATCAACGATGGCTTTGAAAATTCACGTTGAATCCCCAAATATAAAATACACAGATAACTATCTCGAAGCTGAATACGAGTATCAAACTACCAAGGTTACAAGGATTCAGGACAAAATTCCTAATTATACTGTAAGTTTTACTTTAAATTTTCCATTCTAAATAGAATATTAGAATTTTTTCTCAGATAAAGAAGAACTTTTTTTCCATAATGAGGATAAATATATTTATAACATGTGATGTTATTTTTTTAGTATTCAACAGGTTTGAATTTCTGTATTTTAGATTTGAATTTTTTTAGAAATGGATTAGTTCAAATTTGCAATCAAGTTTTGGTTTTGCAATCGATACTTATTGAAAAGGAAATTTCTAAATTTTAGGATCTTTTCAAAAATTGAAACTGTTTAATATATGGAATTGTTTTATTTTTGAATTTTCTTTTAAAGTTGTGGGTCCTTCCGAATTTGGAATTATGGGATGCCTTAAAATTTGGAAATATTTTTAAAAAATTAATGAAATAATTTTAAAAGTCGGGACCCTTTGCAATTCTGAATTGATTTTAATTTGAATTCAGCGATTAGAAATTTTCTGCATACATTAATTATGTGACTATTTCAGCCGGAAACGAGGGAATTTCGTTGGTCACAAATGAGAAAATATAATGGCAGGAAAAATAAAAATGGAGATTTAGTTCTGGACTTTAAATAAGAAATAAGTCCAACATTAGTAAGACAATTTGATCTTGTCCCTAATTTTATTTTCATAAATAATATCACTATCTTTAATAATTACATTAATAAAGATAACGCGATTATTATTTTTGAATATACGTAATTTAATTATTGTTATTGACCATTATTTCCTTTTTTTATACTCACTTTTTTTAATAGACATTTTTTTAAATTGAATTTATTTAATAGGGACTTCCATATTTTTTTTCTAATATTTCGAGTTTTCATTATGAAGGTCGTTCCGGAATCAAAAAAATTGCTGATACGAACAGAAGTGAAGGTTCCAAAATTGGGTTTGATGCTCGTTGGTTGGGGAGGAAATAATGGCACGACAATCACTGCTGCCTTGTTGGCTAACAAATTGAAACTTTCCTGGGAGACGAAAGAAGGAATTAAACATGCGAATTGGTAAATAAAAAAATTAAAAAATGTGTTAACGACTTTAAAAGTTTTTTTTTCATTGGGACATTTAAACAAGTTTACCTTTTTTTTAATTTACAGGTACGGGTCTTTGATCCAGGCGTCAACAGTCAAATTAGGAACAAACGGGGGAGAAGATATTTACGTTCCAATGTCCTCAATGCTTCCAATGGTAGATCCAAATGATATTGAAGTTGATGGCTGGGATATTTCCAAAATGAATTTAGCAGATGCCATGCAACGAGCCAAGGTTTTGGATATTAATTTGCAAAAGAAGCTCAGGCCGCACATGATAAATCTGAAACCTAAAAAAAGTCTTTATTATCCAGATTTTATTGCTGCGAATCAGGTTTGAAGAATTCCTTATTTAAAAAAACAAAGTTTCTAAGAATTAAAATAGAATTAAAATAGAATAAAAAATGTATAAAAATTTGTAATTTAAATTTCAGGAGAATCGAGCTGATCACGTTCTTCTCGGGTCCAAAACTGAGCAGCTTAACGCAATCAGGAAAGACATTGCCGACTTTAAGTCTTCGAAGAAACTAGACAAGGTCATCATTCTATGGACGGCAAACACGGAAAGATTCGCCAGAATTATTTCCGGGGTTAATGACACAGCCGATAATTTATTAAAGGCTATTAAAGCGGACCATCCAGAAGTCAGTCCCAGCACGATTTTTGCAGTGGCTTCAGCTCTGGAAGGAGTAAGTTATTTAAATTAAAAAATATTTTAAACTATTTAAAAAATTATTCACGTTGAAAATTAATAGGAAATACCTTTTTCAGTGTACTTATATAAATGGATCACCACAAAATACCTTTGTACCTGGAGCAATCGAGTTAGCAGAAAGATGCAAGACTTTTATAGCCGGCGATGATTTTAAATCCGGACAGACGAAGCTGAAATCAGTTTTGGTGGATTTCCTCGTTTCTGCTGGAATCAAACCAGTGTCGATTGTCAGCTACAACCATTTGGGGAACAACGATGGGTACAACTTATCAGCACCTCAGCAGTTCAGATCCAAGGAGGTTCGTTGAATTTTTTAGAAAAGAGAGAGGGCTCTTTAAAATTTATAAAACTTCTGAATTGATTCTCTTTGTTTAGATATCAAAAAGCAATGTGGTGGATGACATGGTGAACTCGAACAAAATTCTCTTCAAGCCTAGGGAAAAACCAGACCACTGCGTGGTCATAAAATACGTTCCTTATGTTGGAGACAGCAAGAGAGCAATGGACGAATACACGTCAGAATTGATGATGGGAGGTCACAATACAATTGTGATACACAACACCTGCGAAGATTCTCTCCTCGCGAGTCCGATAATCCTCGACCTGGTCCTTCTCGCCGAACTTTGCTCCAGGATCACCATCAAACCTGCAGACCTTCCACAAGAAGAATTTACAGGATTCCACAGCATTTTGTCCTTACTTTCTTATCTTTGCAAAGCTCCTTTAGTTCCTAAAGATTCTCCTGTTATTAACGCTTTGTTTAAGCAAAGAACAGCGATTGAAAATGTCCTCAGGGCTTGTCTTTCACTTCCGCCTGAGAATTTCTTGTTGCTCGAACACAGGTTTCCTTTGAAATGATCCAGGATTTATAATCTGTATAAAAAGAAAGAGCAAGTGATTAACTAATGATATTGTGATTCGTATACTTAGTAGATTTTTAATTAGTTTATCTTTGTAGTGATGAAGTTTGTTATTTTCCTATTTGGATATGTAGATGTAGATAATTAATAAATATAATTTGGAATATAGTATAATTATATTATTTACGAATAAACCGGAATCTCGAGATTTTTTTCAATGATTGTCTTTTCATCTTGAGATTGGAAACAATAAACTTTAATATGTGTATAATTATTGTTTTCTTATTTTATTCCTTCAAAACCTTTTAAAATTCCCATGAACATTCCAGAAGATTAACTTTAACCAAATATTCACTCAGGGAGCAAAGAGTGGATGAACCCCACTCTTAAATCAAATAATCATAAATAGAGCACGTAGTATTAATCAATTGTCTGTCATCAAACTCGAGCCCTCTTTAATAAAAATTACTCTTAGGTCCCTTTGATAGAAACTTCAATCTGACGTCTTCTAGAACTTTCTAGTTTCTCTTATTCTCAATTAATTTTTGTTAGGATTCGTAATGATATAATTTACATTCAAAAACAAATAAATTACAAACTCTCTTTATTATTACAAAAAAAATAAATAAATAGATTTACACAGAATTGAAAACTAAAAAGTATATTTTAAACCAATGAAACTATCATTTCTGTGATAAAAAAAAGGCAACCAAAAACATAACTCAACATTTTTCTCTTTAATGAAGCAGAATCAAAATTAGTGAAAATTCGTTTTCATTAAATTTCATTCTGATTTGATTTAATCAATATTCTTTCTCTATCAAATTATATAGAGATTATATGAAACTGAAATTACAATACAATTGTATTATAGATAGATAAAAAGATAAAAAAATAAGTACATTATTATTAAAGAAAAAGTATTTTTTCTTTGGATTGAAATTTGTAATCGGTTCAATATCATGTTTTCATTAATTTCTTAACGAATCTTTAATTGTTTTGATCTTGCATTTGAAAGAATTGCAGATTAGCCTCTATATCTATATCTTCTACTAAATAATCAGTTGGTACAACTCCGTCAAAAAGTTTTCCACTGCAGGCGGTTTCTTCGTTTTGCAGGAGCTGTTGAAAATGCTGATAAGGATCCTTCAGGGTTATTAACTGCCCACATAACCAGCAGAAATGAGATTCGCAGTAGGCACAAGTCATTTTATTACAGCCTTCAATCTTCGTTGTTTGCGAAAAACAATTAGGACAGGGTTTCGCGTTTTCCTAAAAAATGTAATTTTAGAAGCAATCCGATTTTAAAATTCGATCTTATTAATATAAAATCAAACAGAATTACTTTAAGGTATTTATCACTGAGATGTCGTTCAACGACGATTTGGATTTGTTTCTTTCCATATTTTTCTTCAAGCAACTTCCTTTCTTGTTTCGAAGAATTCTGATACTCATTTATCAGATTTGAGACCTTGTCCTTCGACATTTCACAAGGTGCAACGCCGTGATAACCCTGGTAACAAAACAAAATTATTAATTACAAAAATTAGTCTAAGCTTGAGTTGAGTAAAGTTGAAAGCGGAAAGCATTTAAAGCATTCAAATTTTTAAGAGCATGGAAAAATGAAGTCTTGAAACTGAAAATTGAAATAACAAAAAAGCAATATCAAAGCATCCAAATGCAAATCCAGAGATAAAAAAAAATTAAGTGCAAATTCGCTTCCATTTCATAAATACATCACATAAAATCCTTTAAATTTGCATCTGGACCTTACGACAGTAAACGCAGAAGCTATAACGGCAATTGACGCAAGTTGCCAAATTATCCTCCATATTTTCTCTAATAACCGGATACTGACAAAGCGTCCTCGGGCATGGGACCGCATCCTTCATCGTATTCAGGGTCTTTGTCAGCAGCAGGGTTTCGAATTTACTAAACATTTCCTCGTTGAGGATCTCCTGAATCTCTTGGAACTCAATTTTCTTCTTACAGTTGTTGTCCGGACACGGAATACTATTTACACACCCCTGGTTAACTTTCGAGGAAAAATATTTTTCCAAGCAATTTCTGCAGAAGGAGTCCTTACAATTCTTGAGTACAAAACTCTGGAATCCTTTTTTGAACTCCAAGCAAATTCCACAGAAGTGGAGACTTTTCTCAAACCGCAGAGCGCATTGCGTTTCATCGTATTCCTCCAGAAATTGAATTGGACATCGATTGAATCGGCTAAAGGGTCTGGAGACTCTCAAGTCTCGATATCTAAGAAGCTGACTGTAGAAAGGATCGTCTCTGTATTTGTAGAACGTGTAAAGATAAGAGATGTCCATTTTATCCCTTATATTGAGGAACTCGAAAAGCTGATTTTTTAGGAACTGAATCCAGAGAAAGATGATTTCGGATCCTACGTTTTCTTCCCAGATTTCGTCAAGTTTTTGACAAATTTTGGAAGATTCCCAGGGTGGGAGCCAGACGATGTCGAGGGTGTAGTCTGGAGGTTTTATTGAGGGATAGGAAGAAGAAAGTTTTAGATAGAAGTGAATTGGTGGTAGATGATGGATGGAAATACTGTCGAAGTCGATTGGATTCGGTTGATGATCGTAGACGTAGGAAACCTGCATTTCCGGGCTTGGTAGGATTGGTCGGAGATAAAAAATGCACTCGATGTCCAGGTGACCTTCTGAGAATTCGGCGCAACGATCCTCGCAGAAAATACTTTTGATCGACGAGATTTCCTCCAGATGACGCTGTTTTGGTTTCGGGATCTGCAAAATGAGTCACGTTTTGTATTCGTTAACATCTATTATAAAAAAATGTTTATTTATTATTTTTGTACTATCTTTCTCTCTCTAAACCTCAGTTTTTCTCACGGTTTAACACTTTGGTGAGACTACATGAGCAATAAAAATGTATAATTTGAATACTTTTTGCATCAAAAATATATCTTATTATAATATTTGTTAAACAAAATAAAGAACTCGAATTTCCAGAACTTGGATCCAAAATATGTTCTAATTTGATATTAAGTAATTAACTGAAGAAAAATTTGTTTTAAAATATAAAAAAATAAATATTTTTCTCCACCTGTGCGGACCAGTTTGTTTAAAAAATTGTTACCAATTTAAAAAAAAGTATTTCACAGATCCAGAAAATTATAGAAAAGTTGAAGAATTTAGAAGAGCTAAGTGGGTCTAAAAAATAATAAATGATATAAAAATTGAAACAAATGAAAAAAAAAACAAAAAAGGTTCAAGGATGACAAGTGGAAGATGCAATTATATACCATATATTCCAACTTTGTCATAAATAAATTTACCGTTTTCTTTTAACCCATCGCACAGAATATATTTTATTTATATTTATTATTTACGAGCCAGTATACACATAAATATATATATATATATTATTATTAACTTGCCATTCTATGTTCTCTTTGGATGGTCTGATTTCTAATTGTTTTTTCCTGATGTCCCGGCTTGCTTATCCAGCAGGATTCTATTGTTGAGTCAGACATGTTTCAACTTACAAAATCCTCTTTCTTCTCTTCTTACAAAACGTTTTCGGTAAACTCAGGTATCCGGGGTATCAGTTTGAACACTTCGGCGAAAAGTTATCAAATAGTAAACACTCAGGAGCGTGTCTACAAAAAGAGTCATGAATAAAATCTGATCTATAAAAGATTAAATTCGGAATTAGTTTTAAAGTTTCATAATTTATATTTAGGTCAAACTTTGATCAAACTAGACCAATTAGACAAATAAATGTGAACCCTAAAATTCCGAGACATTGAAAATTGATCAATACCCTTGAAGTTTGCCACCCCATGCAATGTGTATTCAGAACGTGGGTGGGATCGATTCGAATGGACTGTCTTTTCGGCATCTCTTTCTATCGTACGAGATAAACAGAGATGCCGAAACGAAAATCGATTTGAATCGATCACACCTCGTTCTCTAACTCACATAGAAAGAGAAA